>MU773861.1:56893-71036 GCA_026770625.1 Nicotiana glauca
CAAATTATCAATTTAAGCCATTGACCTGAAGTTATTAACATCTACGGATTGATGCTAATATGTTGATACAAATCCCACCTGCGCAGCCTAAACTCAAACATGATTTCAAAACCAAAGGCTGACCCAGCTATAACTGACTCTTCCTTTTAAATAAGAGTAAGCACTAAACTAGGCAGGCAAGAACTATGCTAAGCTACAGTTAAACAATCACAAACTGAAGTACTCCAAACACAGTCTAAATACAATCCACCTTAAACGATAGAAATGAAACTAGAATGATCTTAAACAAATTCATTGTANGCACAAATAACCTTCGGTCGCCCTTTTGGGGACATTCGGCTATTTTGGCAAAACGGTATCTCCTAATTTATTTATGACAAAAAATAAAAATTGACATTTTTTGGCTATTTCTGCAAAAGGGGTGGTTGGACCCGATGAGGATTGCCTACGTATCTCACAACCAGTGACAATCAAGCCAGCGTAGTTCGGGCAAATTAACGAACTACTTTAAAACTAGACTCCTTTTTTTCATTTTCATTTTTGGCATTTCANGACATATGATTTATGGAAGTACCTGGCAATGGAATTTCAACAGAAAAATGAGGTCAGCAGCAGCAAAACAATGGTAAATCACGAAAGAATCAGGCAGCAGCAAATGCACAGCCCAACAATGAATTTAAAACCCAGAAATTTTTTACAATCAGCAAGGTCGAGTGAATCAAACCAAAATGAAGTTCAAATAAGCCCAAGTGATAGCCAAAATGCCCAGCGACACACCACAGCAATTCANCTTCATTTTCATTTTTTTTGCATTTCATAAACAAATAAAATACACTTAAAAAAACTTTTTTTTAAAAAAACAAGACTTTTTTTTTTCATTTTCATTTTTCATGGCAAGACAAACTATTTTTCTTTTCTATTTTTGAAAACAAGACAAAATAACGCCTCTTTTTTTTCCTTTTTTATTTTCAACAAACAATAAAATAACCTATTTTTTCCAAACTAAAATAAAGACTCTTTTTTTATTTGTCCTTTTCTTTTAGTAAAACAAACTATTAAAAATAAAACATTTCTATTTTATTATTTTTTTTGAAATTTCGGCAGAGTTTCGACAGCATTTGGGCATCGGTTTTTCTAAAACTAAACAATTAATTCTTTACACTACTATTTCTCTCTTTTTCTATTTTTCACAATTTCACAAAATTTTCGATGTTCAAAAGCTGGTCAGCATGCGGGCCCGAGACAAATAAATACAACATGTAAAATGCATCATGGTGGTTGTTTCATATCCGGTTACCTGTGCTAGACGGACCCAACCCCTGTGTTGAGTCCCCTAAGTCATATGCATGTGATGCAAATAAGCGCTCCTACTAGGGATCCGGCATGAAGTCAAGTTATTCTAGGTTCAAAACCCGGGTATGTGTTCTAGGCTGTGTACCCGAGCGGACAACTCGAGTCGAGGAGGGGGCTGCGTACCGGGAAGCAAAAGGCCATCCGGCTTAGTAACTTGTCCGGCCTCTTTCTTATTTCAAGGTATTGATACTAACAGAATAGGGAGTCTCAACCAGTAAGCACATCCACGAAGGTGAGAAGAGAAGGTTTTCAGCATAGTTTATAGACAGTTTAAATAATATCAAAGCGGTAAAGAATTTAGCACATTTAGCACATTTAGCATGAAACATATAGAAAAATCAGATATAACCAAATACAACAATTTATCTAAGCTCGAATTCTGAACCTTGAACAAAGCGTTCTGGGTTCTTTTCCTCAGCAGAGTCGCCAGAGCTGTCACACCTCCTTTTTCACCTACACCCGTAAGGGCATAAAGGAGTTTTTCCAATTAAAGGACAATCGGAACAGGATTTAGTTATTAATTATTCAGAGTCGCCACTTGGGAGATTAATGGTGTCCCATGTCACCGATTTTAATCCCGAACCGAGGAAAAATATGACTCTGTATTACAGTCCGTGAACCAGAAATCCGAGTAAGGAATTCTGTTAACCCGGGAGAAGGTGTTAGGCATTCCCGGATTCCGTGGTTCTAGCACGGTCGCTCAACTGTCATATTTGGCTTATTTATTTGATTTTAGTACATGTTTTAACCTATGTGCTTTTTAACTTTTAACCTCTTTTGTTTATTTTAATTAAAGAAGATTGCAACATCGTTAAAATACGTCTCAAACCACGTCACATAAATATACCCGTGATGTTTGACATATTTTAACTTCGTTGGGATTTGGAACCAGCCTAAAAGCAACTACAATTCTCTGCTTAATTTTTCTCTAAAATAAAAGGAAAAGGTCCTAACTAATTATTGTTATAGAAAAAAAATCCTCAGCCTACCATTTGAGGTATTACCAGACCAATTCCTATTTTTAATCTTAGGCCCAAACAGCCAAGCCATACGACCCAAGTCGTCTAAACCGGTCAAACCTCGTGGAAGAGGTTATGGGATCGATTCCCTGAACTGGATAGATCAGGGGTCTTTCCCAAAACTAGAACCAAATATTTCAGAAAACTGGGTCGTCCACTACAGCACTGAGGCCCAAGTAACTTAAAAGGAAGCCAGTAGTAAGACCAAAACAGATCTTTAATCAAAACGAACCTAATTCCAACATGAAATCAACTTAAGCTATTTTATTCAAATTAATGAGACAATGGCGGTTTGGACTTCAAATTAGGGACTGGATTATTTTAACATTACTTAATGATGGAAAGCATACTAGACATGTTGGATTGAAGTAAACAACAAAAATGTAGATTATACACTTTAAGGAGCTAAACACTAACACTACCACAATTCCACTAATCATTAACGTGAATGAGTTAAGTGTTTCAGAACAATCCAATTAGTGTTCAATTCAACCAAATTATCAATTTAAGCCATTGACCTGAAGTTATTAACATCTACGGATTGATGCTAATATGTTGATACAAATCTCACCTGCGCAGCCTAAACTCAAACGTGATTTCAAAACCAAAGGCTGACCCAGCTATAACTGACTCTTCCTTTTAAATAGGAGTAAGCACTAAACTAGGTAGGCATGAACTATGCTAAGCTACAGTTAAACAATCACAAACTGAAGCAGTCCAAACACAGTCTAAATACAATCCAACTTAAACGATAGAAATGAAACTAGAATGATCTTAAACAAATTCATTGTATTGTTTCAGCTTGAATACTATTACAGAAAACCAAAAGACGAGCAGTTCATTTCAAGTCAACTTCAACTTCACAGCTACACTAACATATGATTTAAGGAAGTACCTGGCAATGGAATTTCAACAGAAAAATGAGGTCAGCAGCAGCAAAACAATGGTAAATCACGAGAGAATCAGGCGGCAACAAATGCATAGCCCAACAATGAATTTAAAACCTAGAAATGTTTTACAATCAGCAAGGTCGAGTGAATCAATCCAAAATGAAGTTCAAATAAGCCCAAGTGATAGACAAAATGCCCAGCGACACACCACAGCAATTCAAAACCCAAACTAATCCCAAACTGACTTGTTGAACTCCAAACCCCACTCGAACCAGTTACCAATCTACTTCAAGCTAACTCAAACTCGCTTAAACTATAAAATGTGAGAAGGTTGGCTAGAAATCTGAATCCAACAACAATTGCTCAATGAAACAGTAACATTTTTTTATTTTTAAGTTTTTGATTTTTTTTTGTTTTTTTTGAAATTTGAATTCCTATTTCAGATCTGAAAAATTAATGAAAGAGAGTTTTGGGGAAAACTAGATGGCTGAAAAAACTTCTCCAACAAGTAAAGGGACATGCCCTTTTATAGACATAATTTGGAGGGAATTTCAGATTTTATTTTCACACATTAGTCCCTGTTTATTTCTATTTTTTAACCCTCATTTCTGACTTGTACTACAAGTTACTACACCTATTTTATTGAAATCTATACTAAAGCCCCTTCTAGAAGATTCTATACCCATTACAATTCCTATACTACCCTCACTTCATTTCCAAAATTACCAAATCAGATTAAAATACCCTTTTCCATTGCCTAAACTACCCTTTTTACATCCAGGAATTACTGCCCCAACCCAAACCCACCAATTAACCCCAGTTCTTGTCCTTAACTAAGACCAACTACGTTTTAACCAATTCAGCTATAACCAATTCAACAAATAATCCAAAATCAGGACAAAACACAAAATCAGAAATAGGAAATTCAAAACCAACTAAATTCTATTTTAATTAACACCAGTAAGAACAATTAACATTCTTAACCTATTACCAATGAATTAAGCTAATTTATTATTCAAGTTTAAACAACATAACTGTCCTAATCAGAAATTAAAAGAAAACCAAACAAAGCAAATCAAATTACATGCAATTAATTAATTAAACTAATGACTAACGTGAATCATTTTAATACTTGAATTATTTACTAATCGTAATCAAACCAGAATCAGAAAAAGAAAAGAAACAATAGAAATAAAACGAACTAAATTTAACTAGAATAGAACTTACAATTGCAAAGAAAGCTCCCGTCCGGCCTTTGTTGAGAGAATCTTTCAAGATTCTTGATACGTAACATCCCTAATCGTGTGTTTTCAAAAGAAAACACATGATTAGGGATGCCACGGTCCAAAATCTTGAAGATTAGAAATTAGGGTTCTTGGTCAGAAATTTTAAAATGAATATTTGAGGAATTCCGGGCAGATTCGAAGCAAATGGGTATGGTGGTTGGGTAGAGGAGACTCAGGCGAACCTAGGGTGTTATTTTGGGGATATTTGGCATACTTTGGGTCTTGGCCGGAAAACTTAAAATCAAGATTCGAAGTTTTCCGGCGAGATTCGAAGAAAACTAATGGCAAGGTTGGAAAGAGGGGAAAGAGAGGGACTGGGGGTGTTATTTTGGCGGCCATTGGAATAGGTATAGTTCGCCGGCGGTAGGGTTCCGGCGAAGGAAATGATGTGATTCGAGGGGCTAGGCTAAGATTCGAGGGAAACTAGATGCAGGGGTGAGAAGAGGAGGAAAAGGAGATCTTGTGGTGTTGATTTGGCAGTCATCGGGGTTGGTTGCGTTTCCCGCCGATGAAGGTTCCGGCGAGGTCGACGGTGGAGGAGGAGTATACGATGAAGATGACTTATGTTTTCAGGGTTATTATTAAAAAATAGACACTTCTATTAATTGTCTGCGATTGAAGCTAGGCCGTAGGATCATGGAGAATGGATGGCTTGGATTCAACGACTCGAAACGATGTCATTTTTAGGTTTAAGGGCATTGGACCGGGTATTGAAGCATTTTGGGCTAACCTGGGAGTGGGTTTGGGCTATTGAGACTGATGTGAAGACTTGGGCTCGATTCCAGTCCAAGACTGGCAGCCCGATTGTTCTTCTTTTCTCTCTTTTTTTCTTTTTTTTTTTTTGCTTGTATTATTTCAATTACTTGTTTAAATCATTTTCATTTTCTCTTTTCCCTTTTCCCCTTGATTTTATTTGATACAAAAATTAAAACTAAAAGGCCTAACTTAATTGCACTCATTAATAAACAAAAACCCTATCTTAAAAAGAAAACTAAAAAATGTAAAAGAAACTATTTTTTTTTCTTTAATTTTTATTCTAAAACCAAATTAATACTAAAATGTGGAATTAAATTTCTAACGCAAATGCATATTTTTTGTATTTTCATATGAGTTAACATGCATAAATAAAATGCAACCAATTAACACGAAATTCAAAAAAATTCACAAAATTTGTAAAATCATTTTATTTGAAACTTTTGGAATAATTTGCTTAGGGCAAAAATCACGTGCTCACAACATCAGCTTTTAACAACTAGATGTCATGATTATAGGGAATAAAATCAGAAATTCTGCCTATAGAATTAAAATCAATTTAGCTACACAAGTCAGTCTAATTCATGTTATTTCATTTGAAATTGGCTCAACAAATTGGCATCTTCTTTAATCGATCATTAAACAATGCCTTCATTTACTACTGCTGGAAAGCATGCCTATAGGAACTCAAGAGTCCATTTTAAAAATTACTCACTGCTTTACTATATCAAAGTAGTTATCATACTTTTAGGACATCATTGTTCTGCGTTTAGGAAAGCCTATAGGGCGATTTAAAATTCTGTAACTCTGATAATGTATTTTTGTTATTTTAAGTTGTCCAGATTTAACAGGTTTAAAATCAGTAGGCAAACTGATTAGGACCTTAATGTCGAGTTTATAAAAAAACAAAGTTGCATATTTTTATGCAATGACATCCACTTAGATATCCTATTTAGATCTTTTCTCTAATAAAAATTGATCTCGTTTGTGTTTGAGACGTGCTGCTTATGTGCATTACTTGTGGAGGTAACCATGGGCCTCTTAACTGGTTCTTGCTGCATTATATGTTAAGTCCTACTTGTTCTTTTCTGTCGCCTAGAATTTTCTCCTTTTAAACACCCTAGGGTTTGTCTAGAACTACCCAGATTTAGAGGTCCTAAAATACCTCCAGGGCCACAAGGAAGGGACGGGTAGTGCACGCATAGGACATTGTCGAGATTACTAGAACGCTTTAGGTTATGACCAAGGGGAGGGACTTGGGTAGAACAGGATATGATGACAACGCGCTAATATCATGTCTAGCCCCTCATTGAGGAGTGTTTACCGTGCATTGAGTGGGGTGATCCTGTAGGCTAACCAACCTAGGACCCCTCTTTCCCAAATTCTCTTTTGTTTAAAACTTTTTTTCCCCTTTTTTATGTACACAACTTGTTCAGATTCTGTCTTATTATTTGATTCATACAATGTCCAACATGCTTTATTCGCACTTATTTGTTTCAACTACTTATTTGTTAGAGGACTAATTCATAAATATAAGTTCGGTCGGGACCAACCGTTGTGGACTGAGAGGGGTGCCTAACACCTTCCCCTCAAGGTTATTTCGATCCCTTACCCTAAATCTCTAGTAATGCAAATCAATCCAAGAGTTAATCTCTCTAGGTGCCCTAATGCACCATAATTCGTTAGTGACGACTCTTCAAATACCCAAACCTCAAAAGGAAATGAATTATTACCCCCCATAAATGTCGAAACCCGGACCTTCTTCTGATAAAAAAGGGAGGGAAAAAGGGGCCGCGATGATCGCTTCCAACTCCGCACTACTAATAAGTAGCAAGAGAGGGTCGTAATAGCTTTCACCTAATTTTTGGGTCGGGATTGATATCCACAAAGAGCTAGAATTGGAATCGAGTCTCTAGTTAGGTTAGGATTGCGTATGTGTTCTTAATTACACTTCTCATCTATTTTTGGGATTTTCCTTATAATTCTACTTTTATTAAACTACAAATTTTAAATTACGATAAGAGTTAAAATGCGACAAGTTGTTCAAATAGGTTTCAAAAGGTACTAGGGTAGTGACTTCCGTCTAGGTAGTCAATTGACGGGTACTTAAGTCTAGGAATCTATGACATACTTGGGGAGTATGACATAACAGTTGCACTAATTTACCCACTCTACACCTCTCGGTGGTTCAAGTGATTTTGCCCAATTGACTTTCTTAAGACCAATTGGGTATGCATATTTGCACATGCAACTAAGGTTCAAGTCGGGTGTTATTCTCTCAAGGTTTAACCCTTTATTTTGGGCTATCAATCTCTTGAGTACACCGCAATTCCTTGTTGGATCAATTTCGCAGACTTAGGCTCTCTTTCTCAAGAAGAAACCTAGTCAACTAAACACAAACTAGTGTTTGCAACCACTAATCAACAATTAACCATGAAATTGACCCAAATAACAAACACCCATAATCAATTTAGCCCTAAAATACAAGACCCATCAATTACCCAAAGTAGAAATGGGGGAAACAGAGCAGCAACTCATGAATTGACCGACCAGGTCATTACATCCTCCCCCTCTAAAACAAATGTTTGTCCCCGAATAAGTCAAGAAACATACCTGAGCCTCAAATAGGGGAGGATATCTGCTCCCTATCTCCCACTTGGTCTCCTAGGTAGCCTCCTCCATAGGCCGACTACTCCACTGCACTTTCACTGATTCTATATCCTTTGATCTCAACTTTCGAACTTGCCGCTCCAAAATAGTCACTAGATCCACATCATAGGTCAAATCACCATCTAACTAAACCGTGCTGAAATCAAAAACATGAGACGAATCTCTAGTATACTTCCAAAGCATAGAAATACAAAATGCCGGATGCACACTCGACAAGCTGGGTGGCAAGGCAAGCTCATAACCCACCTCCCCAATCCTCCGAAGCACCTCAAAAGGACCAATGTACTGAGGACTCAATTTAACCCTATTTCCAAATCTCGTAATACCCTTCATAGATGAGACCTTCAGTCGAACCTTCTCCCCAACAATGTAGGACACATTACAGACCTTCCTATTGGCATAACTTTTTTTGTCTCGACTGCGCTATATGAAGCCGCTCCTGAATCACCTTCACCTTGTCTAAAGCATCCTACACCAAGTCTATAACCAAAATCCTAGCCTCTCCGGGCTCAAAACCAACCAACTAGAGATCTACACAGCCTCCCATATAAAGCCTCACATGGAGCCATCTAAATACTCGACTATTAACTGTTGTTGTAAGAAAACTCCACGAGTGGTAGAAACTGATCCCATTACACTCCAAACTCAATGACATAAGTGCGCAACATGTTCTCCAATTTCTGAATAATGTGCTCGGCATGCCCGTCTATCTGAGGGTGAAAATCAGTGCTCAACTCAACCTGAGTAACAACTCTCGCTGCACGACCCTCTAGAACTGTGAAGTAAACTGAGTACCTCTATTTGAAATGATGGAAACTGGAACCCTATGCAGGAGAACAACATCTCGGATATCGATCTATTCCAACCGCTCTGAGGAATAGGTAGTACACACAGGAATGAAAAGCACGAACTTGGTCAGCCCATCCACAATTTTCCAAATAGCATCGAACTTCTTTAACGTCCATGGGAGCCCAACTAAAAAATCCATGGTGATCCGCTCCCACTTCCACTCTAGAATATCCATCTGCTGAAGCAAGCCACTCGGTCTCTAATGCTCATATTTCACTTGTTGACAATTGAGACACCGAGCTACAAATCCCATAATATCCTTATTCATTCTCCTCCACTAGTAGTGTTGTCTTAAATCCTGATATATCTTTGCAACACCCGAATGGATGGAATACTGCAAGCTATGGGCCTCCTCTAAGATCAACTCCCGAAGCCCATCTACATTGGGCACACATATCTGGCCTTGCATCCTCAACACTGCATCATCACCAATAGTCACATCTCTGGCATCGTTGTGCTAAACTCTGTCCTTAAGGAAAAGTAAATGAGGATCATCATACTTGCACTCTCTGATGCAATCGAACAACGAAGATCGAGAAACCACACAAACTAAGACCCGAATAGGCTCCAAGATATCTAACTTCACAAAACGATTGGCCAAGGCCTGAACATCAACTGCAAGAGGTCTCTCCCCAACAAGAATATATGCCAAACTGCCCATATTCACTGTCTTCCTACTCAAGGCATCGGCCACTACTTTGGCCTTCCCCGGATAATACAAGATAGTAATATTATAATCCTTTAACAGCTCCAATCATCTCCGCTACCTCAAATTGAGATCCTTCTACTTGAACAAGTGTTGGAGGCTATGATGATCAGTAAATACCTCACAAGACACATCATACAAATAATTCCTCCAAATCTTCAGTGCGTGAACAATGGAAGCCAACTCTAGATCATGAACAGGGTAGTTCTTCTCATGGGGTTTCAACTGACAAAAAGCATAAGCAATCATTCTATCCTCATGCGTCAACACACACCCAATACCAACTCTCGAAGCATCACAATACACTATATATGAACCTGAAGCTGATGGCAAAACTAACACTAGAGCTGTGGCCAAGGCAGTCTTGAGCTTCTGAACGCTCGCCTCACACTCATTCGATCACCTGAATGAAGCACCCTTTTGAGTCAATTTAGTCAAGGGTGATGCAATAGATGAAAATCCCTGAACTAACCGATGGTAATAACCCCCCAAACCAAGAAAGCTATGAATCTCTGTGATTGAGGACAGTTTGGGCCAACCCTGAAGTCCTCTATCTTCTTTGGATCAACCAGAATACCCGTACTAGACACCACATGCCGCAAGAAAGCCACTAAACTAAGCCAAAACTCATATTTTGGAGAACTTTGCGTAAAGATTCTCCTCCCTCAATCTCTGCAACATAACTTTCAAATGCTCTATGTGCTCCTCCTAACTACGCGAGTATACCAGAATACCATCAATGTATACAATAACAAACCAGTGAACATAAGGCTGAAACACGTTGTTCATCAAATGCATGAACATTGTTGGGGCGTTGGTCAGCCCAAAACACATGACAGGGAACTCATAATGACCATATCGGGTCTTGAAAGCTATCTTAAGAATATTCGAGTCCTTGATCTTCAACTAGTGATATCGTGAACGAAGATCAATCTTGGAGAACACCCTCTCTCCCTAAAGCTGGTCAAATAAATCACCAATACGAGGCAAAGGATAATTGTTCTTGATTGTGACCTTGTTCAGTTGCGTGTAATCAATGCACATCCTCATAGTGCTATCCTTCTTCTTCACAAACAGAACATGTGCATCCCCACGGCGACAAACTAGGCCGAATAAAACCCTTGTGAAGGAGTTATTAAAGTTGCTCCTTCAACTCCTTCAAATCCTTCAACTCATTCAACTCCGCTGGCATCATACTATATGGAAGAATAGAAATAGACTGAGTGCCGGCACCAAATTGATATCAAAATCAATATCCCTATCCGGAGGCATGCCTGGTAGGTCTACAAGAAACACATCGGGAAAATCCCTCACCAAAGGAACAGAATCAATACGAGGAATCTCTGAACTGACATCCCTCACAAAGGCTGAGTATGAAAGACAACCTTTCTCAACCAACCACTGGCCCTTCAGAAATGAAATCCCCTTACTAGGACAAAATCAGTAGAACCTCGACACTCAAATGGTGGTACACCTGGCATATCCAACGTCACTGTCTTAACATGACAGTCCAATATAGTACGATAGGGAGATAGCCAATCCATGCCTAATATCGCATTCACGACCCAAAAATGGACCCGGTCGTGATGGCGCCTATCATGGAACTATGCCAGCTGACACAAACCCAAAATCAATCAGTATTTCCATTCTTAAGGTAGAGTCAATTCTTAACAATTAACCTTTATATAGAGTTTAAAACAAAACAACTGTGTGGAAAGAAAGCCCGACATCGGAGTGTCACTAGTCATGAGCATCTACTACAACGGTCAGACAACCTCAAGACCAATATGGTCGGGGGAAAACACAAAATACATTAAGGGAGAATAAAGACAGAGAGTTGCAAGGCTACGATCGATAGGCAGCTACCTTGCTAACTTCGATAACCTGCCACCGAGCTCAAAATATACCTGGATCTGCACACAAGGTGCATGGAGTAACGTGAGTACACCAACTCAGTAAGTATTTAAATTAAATAAAGTCCGAGTGTAGTGACGAGAATTTAAAATCATATGCATGCTTATCAAGAAAAATCTCAACAAAAATATTAAGTCAAAATCTATAGTTCGATAGCCAATTATCTTGTAAAAAACTTCAGTTTCAGTTAAAAATCCTTTAAAAATATTTATTCAACATTTTAAACAGAGGCTCAGTATAAAAGAAGAGTCAAAACATAAAATGTGATAAACAGTCCCCTCGGGAAAGGTATCACTCATAAGTACAGCCTCTCAGGTGAGCCTCTCAGCCACTCTTCACTTACTACTCACACTCAGCACTCCGAATCAAAAGATATCTCGTAATAATAATAATCGATGCGGCGTGCAGCCCGATCCATGATGTATAGTCGACTACGCTCACTGGGGGTGTGCAGACTCTGGAGGGGCTCCTACAGCCCAAGCCTCATATCGTTGTGGCGCATAGCCCGATCCAATATATCACTGTGGCGTGCGGCCCGATCCATATATATAGATATCGATGCGATGTGGAGCCCAGTCTATAAATATATATATCATATAATCCTTACTATTCGGTCCTCGACCTCTCTCTGAGTCATTACCCTCACAGCCACTCGGGCATTTCAGTAAAAATCAGGGAAACTCAGCCCAAACAGTCTTCATACATTGAAAATAGAGTAATGAAACTGAATCAACAATAAACATGTAATATCATGACTGAGGATATGTTTTCAAATCAAAACAGGGTGAGGAAAGTTGTAAAATACCCCTAAGGGCCTAAACAGTTCGGCACAAAAGCCCCCAACACGACATTTAGCCCAAGTTAACAAACCAATTTCAAAAATACATGGATATCATATGCAATATATCAAAATATGCAACTATACAATTGCCATAGGACAGACCAAGTCAGAATCCCTACAGGTGCACGCCAATACGCCGTCACCTAGCATGTGCGTCACCTCGTTTATTAAACAGAACAAAATTCTAAGGTTTCATACCCTTAGGTATAGATTTACAATCGTTACTTACCTCAAATAAAATAAAATATTACACCGCGATGCTCTTGCCTCTTGACTCAACCTAACTCGCATCGAATCTATCCAAAATCAGAATCACAACATCAATATATGCTAAGGGAACGAAACCCATGCAAAAATAATCAAATTACATCAAAAATCCTGAAATTGGTCAAACCCGACCTTCGAGCCCACATCTTGGAATCTGATAAAAATCGTATCAATAGAATCCTTATCCTCCCACAAGTTCATACATACCAAATAGATGAAAAGCCGACCACAAACAACCCCTCGAATCCCTAAATCAAAGTCTACAATTTCAAGCCCTAAACCCCTAATTTTAACCACTAATATTTGTGATTAAACAATGAAATAATCATCATAAACACAAGATACAAAGCCCAAGTAGCTTACCTCTCTAAAAACACTTAATTCCCTCTTGAAATCACAGTTTGGAGCTCCAACATAGCACAAAAATGATGAAGAAATGATTGAAAATCGCGAAGGGCCTTTATTTTCATTATGCCCAGCACTTCCACATCTGCAGTCCCAATTACGCATCTGGGGGGCTGCATCTGCGCAAAAACCTCTACTTTTGTGAAATCTCATAAAAAGGGCATTTCTGCTTCTGCAGTTGCCTAACCGCATCTGCAGTTGCCTTACCATATCTGCGGTAGTTACATCCTACCCTCTTAAACAATCATTTGTCCTTGAACGAGTCAAGAAATATACCTGAAGCCCCAAATAGGTGTGGATATCTGCTCCGCATCTCTCGCTCAGTCTCCCAGGTAGCCTCCTCTACAGGTTGACCTCTCTACTGCACTTTCACTGATGCTATATCCTTTGATCTCAACTTTCGAACCTTCCACTCCAAAATAGTCACTAGCTCCATATCATAGGTCAAATCACTATCTAACTGAGCCGTGCTAAAATCCAAAACATGAGACGGATCTCCAATAAACTTCCAAAGCATAGAAATATGAAATACTGGATGCACAGTCGACAAGTTGGGTGGCAAGGCAAGCTCATAAGCCACCTCCCCAATCGTCTCAAGCACCTCAAAAGGACTAATGAACCGAGTACTTAATTTACCCTTCTTTCCAAATCTCATTACACCCTTCATGGATGAAACCTTTAGTAGAACCTTCTCCCCACCATGTAGGGCACATCAGAGACCTTCCTATCGGCATAACTTTTTTGTCTCGACTGCGTTGTATGTAGTCGATCCTTGTGAGCACGTGATTTTTGCCCCAAGCAAATTATTCCAAAAATATATGCAAAAATAATTTTTGTGTGAAAATTTGTTGATAATTGTGTGGAAATACCTGGATTTGTTTTATCTTTGAAAAAATATATATATAATAAAGAAAAGAAAATCAAAACAAAGTACCATTTTTTGTATTAATTAGAAAATACCAAAAATAGAAATAAATTACTCTTTAATTTTAGAAAAGTCAGAAAATTAAAAGAAAAATACCAAGAAATAATAAATACAGGAGTAATACAAAAATATAGAAAGAAAATAAATAAAAAATATATAATACAAAAAATATTAAGAAATACAATGTATAAATACAAAATGCAATATACAACAAAATTGGGCCAAATAACAAAATCAATAGCCCAAATGATACAATACATAAGAC
>MU773869.1:0-15641 GCA_026770625.1 Nicotiana glauca
GTTGGAATTGGACCTTTTGATCTAGTCTGGTAATGGTAATTGGCCAGTACGTTCAAACAAGTTGACTGCTAAAAATCACTGGAAATACACAACAAACTTGTTAGTTTTCAGAGTTTAACAGATATTTTATTGCACGTTGGATGCAATGCACCTAGGCAGTTAACCATTTCTACATGTCTTTGGTTCTCACCGCATGCATCATTCCGACTTTCTTATTTCTGTGCCCTTTTTCGATTATCTTTTAAAACTTTATTAATTCCCTTTTTCTTTGTAATAGTGGTCGAATCTTATGTGGATTGCCTACGTATCATGTTCCCGCATGATACGTATAAGGAATTCTGTTAACCGGGAGAAGGTGTTAGGCATTCCGGAGTTTTGTGGTTCTAGCACGGTCGTTCAACTGTTATATTTGGCTTAATTATCTGATTTTACAACACGACTTAGCTTATGTGCAAATTTTAACTTTTAACCTTTTTAACATTATTATTATTATTATTTTTAACAATGACCTACAACGTCGTGGAAATATGTTTCGGACCGCACCGTACCAGTACGCCTGTGGCCTCCAACACATTTCGACTTCGTCGAGATTTGGATTTGGGTCACATAAATGTGCACCCGAGTTTAAGAAAATAAATTATTAAAGACGTGCTTAAAGCGGCTAGCGTATCGTTATTTTTAGAAGGCTGTAAAATTAGCTAACCGGCCTATCCCGATATCTAATCATTTAAAATAGCCACCTACTGAGGGCCCCGCAGTTTGCGTTTTGTTTAGCGAGGCTCGTCTCATTTATTATTTAAAGGACTAATAAATTGCTTTCAGTATTTATTATTTTAAAGAGAATTGCAACGTCATGAAAATGTATTTCGGACCACACCGCACCAGTGCGCCTGTGGCCTTTAATACATTTCGACTTCGTTGAGATTTGGTATTTGGGTCACATAGATGTGCACCCGTATTTGAGAAAGTAATATAATTATTATTCGCGCCTAAAGCTTCTACGCATTTATTAACTTCGGGAAAAATCGTGATATTTACTAAACGGTCTTTCCAAGTGTAAGTATTTATAAGCTATTATTGAGGGCCCCGCATTTGTGTATTAATGCGGCGAGGCTCATCTCGTTCTTTTATTAAGGCCGACCCTAAAGCACACTATATTTTTTACGGGTCCGCATAAT
Organism: Nicotiana glauca; assembly: GCA_026770625.1. NCBI lineage: Eukaryota > Viridiplantae > Streptophyta > Magnoliopsida > Solanales > Solanaceae > Nicotiana > Nicotiana glauca. The sequence goes on from MU773869.1 coordinate 1,179, forward strand.
TGTTCTATTTCCTTAACAAGATACTACAAATGTTCAGAGAAGAAGAAAATTGAGTGATTCGTATTAAGCCGCTACCTTAATTCAAACGAAAGCATGCGGGCAAACTACGTGAACCACACTTAGGTTGAATTGCAACTTTTACTCATTTTTATGTACCTATTTTAATATCTACTATGCGAACTCAACAAGATTTTACAGTTGATTTAATCTAAGCATGGCATGGCTATTAACAGAATATGAATCTTACAAGAGCATGATTTTAAAATTGAAACGGGTGAACACGAATTAAAGCTGGCAAATGACTTTCAGATTTCCTTACAAATGAATGGTTCGCAATTATTTAAAATCCAGAAAAACTTTAACTAGATCGGATTCTGACATTATTAACGATTCACTATTCTTTCTAATCTAATATAGAAATATATGTTGTCCTTTAACTAACATACTTCAAAGGTGGCTATTTCTACTGAATAGGCTAGAATACGGTAAACATTAACAGTCTGAGCCCCATATAGTTTAGTTACACGTTCCAACTATTCCTAATGAATACAAGTATCCTTAACTGATTCTGTATGGATCGAATTTAATTGTAAGAAGTGACAATAAGCTAAAAATTTAACTGAGCAACTTCATTTCTTCAACTGCCATTACAACTTCCAACAGTGGAAACATACCTGGAATTTCAACAGCAAATGGCAAGGAAAAATCAGTATCAGCTTGACAGTAAACAAGCAGCAACACATAACAGCAACTAAAAGACCAAACTGAAACCCAGCAATCCGCAGAATCACAGCAACCGATAATTGACCCCAGAACGATTCAATAGAAACCAAACACCGATCGAAATACAATCAGAAATACCTCTAAAATCCATCAACCAGAAGATGAACTTAAAAACGTGACTTGGCAATTAGAACTGAATTTTTCAAGGTTCAATGGTGGTATGTTTTTCTGCTAAAAAAATCCCCTATCTTTCAAATGTTTTCTCAAACTTATAAGAGAAAAGGAAACTCTAAGAATTTAATACCCCTTAGAACTGAAGTCTCCAGCAATCTCCAATAGAGTATCTATTTTTCCTCAAACACTCTCTGAACTGATGGTTAAAGAGGCCCCTAAAACTGATGGTTGAGGCCTCCAAACTGATCGTTTAAGGCTGTGTATACTAGAGTGTATATCAGCCTCTTTCTTTCCGAAAAATCTCCCCACCTCCCTAATGCCAAGCATCTACTCTTATATCCCCAACTAACAACCTTCAGCCCATTTCCCATCTTTTAAATTTGAACAACCCCCATCTTATTCCCTGATTTCCCCACTTAAAATTGTCTAGGACTGGGTTCTACTAATTAAAAACTGTTAAAGTGCAGAAGGGTTATGGGATGCCCTGCTGTTCCCTATTTTTAATTGTCTAAGTATGGGTCCTAGTATTTTAATCTCTGAAGTTTAAAAGATGGATGGGATACCTGATGTCCAGCAGGTTCCACTAACTTTCACCATGTATTGCACGCTTTTTAATCTTAACTGATATTAATTTCTGATTTCCCATTACTCATGTTTAAACAAACTGTAATTTTGTACTAATGGACAGCCTTTCACTTAGTTTATTCAAAAGTTTTAATGGTGCATTGAGTACCATTTTAGTATGCCAAACTAAACTCTGTATTTATCACAGTTACACAACTATAACCAATTCACTTCCTAGTTCACAAACAACACACAATCAGGCTTTGGTTCAACAATGATTCTGGACAAACCCAAGCAGCATTGACTATTGTCCAATGTTCTAATCAGGCAGACTTACGAGATTAATCGACGACATTCATTAAATAGATTATAACACATATAATTGATAATGAATACTCGACCTATGAATTTATTGATTACAGCTTTAACGGCAGACTTCAGGGGCTCGAGAATTTGAATTAACTTGTTAACGACCTTAAATGAACTAAACATACAAGGCAATCACAGCAACTATAGTTAATCAATGACCAGACGCACAGAAAGAAAAATGACCGAATAAAAGGTCTGTGGAGATGAACGGAAAAATGCTTAGAAAAATCTACAAAATAAACAAACCCAAACAAAACATAAAAATATGAATGTGGAGTAGCAGAAAAGGACAAATACCTCAGGAATCAGAATGACCTAGGTTCGAACTTGGCTTGCTCACTTTGAGGTCGAATAGACCTTAATCGAAGTGTTCTCAACTGAGAACACCTCGAATAAAGTACATTGCACCCCAAAATCTCGATCACTTTGGCCTAATCCGACCTTCTAAATTTTTAGGGTTCTTGAGAGTGGGATTTAGGGTTCGAGGAGTTGTGGTCAGATTCGAGCCGGACCAAGGTTGGTTGGGGCATGAGGGAGATCGCGGGAGTAACTGGTGTCAATTTGGGACTGGTTGGTATAACTTTGGGTTTTGCTCGAGCCGTCAATCGAAGATTCGAGAAGTTGTAGACTGATTCGAGCCAAGACGTTAATGGATTCGTGGAGAGGGGAATTAGGTGGTCTTGTGGTGTTATTTTGGCGGTCATCGGCATCGTTGCCGCCGTCTTTATGGCGAAGGGGAATGGGGGTGGCTCTAGGTTTCCTCGTCTCTAAGAGAGACGAGGCTTGAGAGAGATGAGGAGGGGGGGTTCTGAGGGAGGCAGGGTATGCTTTGGGAATATATAGTGTGGTTGGGATTTAATCCTGGCCGTTTGATCAGATGAGATCAACGTCCAGGATCATTTGCTTGATGCCTAACGGTGTCGTTTGGTTAAGTTGTGGGATTGGGTCGGTCCGGAGAAATGGGTCGGGGTTGGATCGGGTAGAGACGGGGTGACCTGGACCGTTGGATTGGATAGGACGGACGGTCTAGATCAGGCGTATCAAAACGACGCCGTTTGGATTAAAAGGATGCCTGATCTGGGCTGTCTATTGGATGTGATCAACGGCTTGAATGTAAACGCCAATACGGCGTCGTTTTGGTCTATCTCTGATGGCTTTGGACGAGACGGATTGGGCTGGCACCTAATTTGGGCTGTATTTTTTGCAATTTTAGCCCCCTTATGTCATTTATTAGCTAGCCACACTCAAATTAAAACCACTTTAGACACATTAAAAGGAATAAAATTACACGCCTATTAATTAACACTCAAACCGTTAACACAAATTGCGCATTTAAATGGAATCATAATGGCGAAGCACAAAACTGTGTATTTTTTTGTAATTTTCTTTTTAACCATTTTATGATTAATAACAAATTTTACGATCGCACAAATAATTCCTACATGCATGCAACACATTTTTTTTTGTATTTTTAATTAATTCAAACAATAAACACACATATAGGATGCTGAAGAAGGATAATGCACGATCCACAAAAATCAAATGCGATACAAAACTATTTTATTTTACATTTTTGGGAGTAATTGTCGTGAGAGCAAAAATCACGTGCTCACAGCATATACTTTCCTTGTTTGAAGCATTGTGTATCTAGCTCTTATTGCATACTTATTGCATACTGCTTCTTAATATGGTATAATCAGTCATCTGAATGATTCTTTTCCTTACTTGATAACCTGTACTCCCATTCGAATCATGAATCCCTAATTTAATTGAATTAAGTCCTGTGATTGATTCAATTTGGTACTGTTTCTATAATTATATACTTACTACTCTATTCTCTATTGGTTTTCAAAAAAACTATAAGTACTCCTCTTCTCTTCACACACGAACAGAATTATTCTGCAGTCTTTCTCACACAAAAAAATATTCAATACTCTCTCTTTGTTTCACACAATCTCCCTCACTTCTTTTGTGACTGCTGGTTGCTCCACCAGTTTGAAACTCAGGTTGAGTTTTAGACTATTTCACTATTCTATTTTATTGCTGCTCACTTCTGCTATTGCTGCTCACTTTTGCTATTGTTGTTGCTTCTCTATACTGCTACTCTCTCTGCACACCATCTTGCATACTATAACTCACCACTACCCTTCATTACTTTACCTCTAACTGGTATGTCTCCTATTTGATTTACAGCCCCAAACGCAATATGTTTCTATTTGTGTTATACTTCCTTTTGTTTCTTGCATGCTTCTACTTATGGTTTTGTTGCTCTTACTGCAATTAGCATGCCTTTGTGCTGATTAAAATAATCTGGCATGCCTGTGCTTGTTTCCTGCATGTTTCTCCTTATTCACCCTCACCCATGTACCCTATTAGCATGTATTCAAGACCCTTTTAGCTATTATGTAACCATGAACCTTTTCCTGATGTGTGAATCTGTCAATCTAATGTTGTTAAGACCCTTACCCCTTTGTTTTAAACATGCCTGGTTATTCAGAAGTACCTCTCTTTGATGTTCAGTGTTCTTGCTTATGAGTTATTTGTTCCCTTTCCCCTGCCCCTGTTGGTGTTTGCTGAGTAGTGTCTGACTCTTTGCTTTCAAAACTGGTTCCATATTAACTGTTTTTGAGCTCAATTGATTACATTTCTCTCAAAATTGTTTTTCATGTGAATCCTCTTTCAATTGTTTTCAACTCAACTTCTTCAAATCCTATCACAATATCACTACTCCTAGAACTTAGGTTCTACCCTCTTAGTGTAGGCATTGCTTTGGGTACCTTGAGTACCCACTGAACTTTGATGCACAAGGCTGGTAATTCCACACTTGCACTTGTCTTGTTAATTTGTTTTGGGTGCATGGTATTGGCCAAGGGTCCCAATGGCCTTGGGGAGCTTTGCCGCACCCAAACCTTGGTAAAGGCTGTGAAACTCTAAAGAAGTGAGGATTGGAGATTTGGGCCTAGCTAAAGGCGCCCTATAGATTAACTTCTTATTTTTACTCTTCAATACTGTAATTTAATCACATTGGTCTGTAATAACTTGTAATGAACAATGGGGTATATAGTAAAATTGGGTGGGATTATGCATGCTCAGCTTTAAGTAATTGGTAGAAAACACGTCCATAGGATTTTACTTATCTACTTGTGCCATAGAAACCATGTCTAGGGGCATACATCTCATATGACTAAAGATCATGTGTTTAAGCTCTTTTACTATCAGCTCGCTATTTACTTTTTAATCACAACCAGTTAATAATTAACAAGATTGCCATTGCATTTAGATACCATGTTTTAGGACCTTTGTGTGCATTAGATATCATGTATGCAGGGCTGTATTTGCAACTGTTGAATACCTCACTAATTTCGTTTAACAGACATAAGTCTAGTTAACGGTCTTCCTCTAAAACATAAAAACGAGTATGCATGTCCACTTTCTTTTATGATTAAACATCGCCTAAGCAAGCCTTAGGCCAGATAAAATCGATTAACCATCTCAATCGTGTTTAAACCATTAGACACCTTTCGACTATCCGAATTAGTTTCCTTTCTCTAAGACCCTCTTGGTTTTTCTTACTAAACTTTTGTCATATTTTCTACATAATCATATCTGTGCAAATATTTTCTATTTAGTTACGTTTTCCAGAATTGTGTTACTGTTTTTCCTAAAACTCACCAGGACACTATGTCTTCTGTAATTTTCCAAAACTATAGTTCAAAACTAATATACTTATATGCTATCAGCTTTACACTTTTGAATGGTTTTACATTTGTGCTAAACGTTTTCCTACCTCTTCTGTCCGAAATTATTTTCATAACATAATACTATACCTGCTATGCCCTATCATATATTTTTGAGTATGTTTAAAATGTTTTGTCCGATTTCTAAACGGTTACGTATTTCCTGCCTTTTTCGCATGTTATGAAAGTTTGCATCCAACTCCTTTCTACAAATTCTGTTTAAACCCTTCAGCTCCCATCTTAACATATTTTGGAACATTCCAGTTTTTTTTTAACTATCATTTCCTTAGACCTTAATGTGATTGAGGCGTGCTAATTATATGTCTATCCGTGGAGGGATACTTGAGCCTTTTACGTGCCTTTATATGATCCCTTCCATGAAGTCCTATTTGTTTTTTTTGTATGTCGCCTAGTGTTTTCACCATTAAACCTAAGGGTTCAACCAAGTAGTCACCTTATAGGAATAGCGGTCCTAAACACCCTCTAGGACCTATAGGACGGGACGGGTAATAGCATGCAATAAGCACTCGTGACCAATCCACACGTCTAAATACCTTAACGTGTTGGGAAGGGTAGAATATGGATATGATGATCGGTGCACTGATATCTCGTGCGACCCCTCTTTTGATGAGTGATTGCTGGGTATTGTATTGATGTGATCCATATTTTGTATAAACCTAGGACCCCCTTTCTTTTCCTTTCATTTGCAGTGTCTTCTTTAATTCTGTTCCTCAAATTAATTCCTTTTTTTTTTCTAAAAACTGTCACTTTCTGTCTTCTTTACCCTTTTCAAAACTTGAAACTTATTCGTGATTCTTATGTGCAAAGTTTTACTTGTTTTCTCTCACTTCCTTTTAAAGTCACAATTAAAGCATGGCCGGGAACCACACTAGTGGATCTTGAGGGGTGCCTAATACCTTCCCCTCGAGATAATCTCAAGCCCTTACCCGAACTCTGGTTTTCTTTCAAAATCACTTATTCTCTTTAAAGTGTCCTAATGCACTATAATCATTAGGTGGCGACTCTTCAAATTCCATAACCCGATTCCTCAAAAGGGAATAAGAGTTGCTTTATCCGTAATGTCCTAAACCCGATTTCTTTCTTTTTTAAAGAAGGGGGGAAAAAGGGGGGCGTCGACAGCATGGCGACTCTGCTGGGGATTTCTTTAAGGCTTCTACCAATACATGCTTTTGTGACTTTATTGCTTCCTTAATTGTATTTACTTTCTGTCTTTAACTGTTTCATCAAAAATACTAACTTGGCTCTTCATGTTTTTCTTTCCCTTTAATTTATTCTTTTACTGCCTTATTATTTCAATTCCGTTGTAATTTCCAAGTATTTATTGTAATCTTTATGAACATGAAAATACATGCAATTTGCATCATTATTGTAGCTGCATTCCTGAACATCATATTCCACTCGTGCCAAAACAGAGCCTATAGCAACACTTACAATGAGTGGTTGCACCCTTCCAATACTATAACCCCCTATATGTGGCAAAGGCATATTTGCGGTAAACCAGTCGATGAATGGTGTAGTAGACGGTTCCGTGCCTTTCACTCTTGAGTTGTCCGCTCAAGGGTACCTTGTCTAGCACTTCAAAAGTACAAACCTTATTCAATTAAGCTGTTTATGCATCATGGTCAACCCTAGCCGAGTCGGTTATGTGTCCACATAATGACTCCTAAAGATAGCCTAAACAAAAGTCCATCGGGTTTCCTCGAAACCCAAATGGACGCCTCCTCGTTATGTGCATTTATTTGGAGAACTGAATGACTTTTTCTAATTATTGATTTAAATAGTTGAGTCTTGTGGGGTTAAGGGCCTAACACTTTGTTTTGCAAAAAATGAGGCACGAAGTCCCCAGATTCGGTATCTTATCCAACATTCTCCCAAGGTTGCTAAGCTGGTGGGAAGATCTTCATGCCAGCAATCAAACCCTAGTCCGCAAGTACTTGGGGAATTTTCCCTCACTTCTGGAAATCCAGCCTAACATTAAGATAATAGAGGCTACCATTTTGCTCTGGGATAGTGATAGATCGGTGTTTCGCTTCGGGGATTTATAAATGACTCCTTTATTGGAAGAAATAGGGAGTTTAGCTGGTATCTCTTGGGAGACTCCTAGCCTGCTTATGCCGGAAAACCGCAGAAGTAGAGGTTTCCTTAAGATGATGGGACTCAAGAAAAATCCCGACCTAGCTTTTCTGAAGGACTCCTACATACTATTTGATTTCTTTTACGAGAGGTCTGGCCATAGCAAGACCTATCAAACCTACACTGATGAGTTCGCCATCACCTCTCTGGGGCACATACATCGGAGGGTCTTTGTGTTCATGTTCTTATTCTTGGGTATGATGATCTTTCCCATGAGGAAGGCTAGGATCCATACCAAACTAACCATGGTGACCAAAAACTTAATGGAAGGTATTGATGGGTAGACTTTCAGCATAGTGCCCATGATCATCGCCGAGATGTATCGAGACTTGGGAAAATGTCAACAAGGGGCTCCGCACTTCGAAGGCTATAATCTGCTACTTCAACTTTGGCTCATAGAACACCTTTAGAAAGGCGACTACATACAGGAAATCATACGCAGGGATTGGGATGACCATATCGCTTTTCACCACCCAAAGCGAATGAACATCATTCCCAACATGTTCAATCAGCCAGAGGACGCCAGTGGATGGGTAGAGTTGTTTGAAAATCTAAAAGAAGAACAAGCACATTGGATGTTCGAGTGGTTCCCAACAGGGGAGTTTATTTTCCATTCTCGACACGTGCCATTTCTCGTGCTCATCGGTCTGAGGGGAACTCATCCTTATGTCCCTCTCCAAGTTACAAGCCAAGCCGGTAAAAAGCAAACCATACCCAGGATAGAGAAAATGAGTCATTTTAGGGCTGACTTTCGAGATGATGATAGCCCGCACAGGTGTCACGCTCAACATATGTGGCACTGCAAGCTCGTCTTAGGGAGGAGTCTATTGAACCAGACAGGTATCATGTTGGGTGTGTACCACACTACACGGGTTGGTTGGAAGATGATCACATTGGTTTGGGTCGTCTAGGATTTGTCCATGGTCATAGGATTATTGATGAGAAAACTGAAGCACTGGTCAAATACAATCAGCTGCACAAGAGGATGCGAGAATGAACATCGGGAACTACAGAAAGCCCACGAGAAGTTGATCAACGAGTGGAAGGATATGGCTGTCAACACCAACAACCGGCTGGGGTATCTGGAGCGAGGTCTAGTAGAGTTGGAAGGAAAGTTCTTGAAAAGAACTGAAGACTGTTAGAATGCCGAGGGAAGTGCAGGCGGACATCTGGCTCGAGCCTATCTACTATTAGGACTGTGCGAGTTGATGCAACTATACGAGGGAGGCAAGAGTACCGAATCTGGGGAAGGTCCTTCTGGGACCAAGTAGTTAGGATCTTTTATGCTTTCATAATGTAATAAGGCCACTGGCCATTAGTGACATCTTTTATCATTCAGTTATTTTAAGACTCGTCTTGTTTTATCAATAAAATGAGGCATTTAGCATTATAAGTTCTCCAAATTTAATTTGTCGCTAGGCCTACTTCGGTCACAACGAGGCACCCAAATTAGGAAACGAATTATAGTATTGCATAACGTGTTTAAATACCGCAATATTATTTTTCAGAATCCGTACTAACTTTTTACCTTTTGTTTTTCTTTTATTTTTATTCCCCTCCCTAAAGGTTAGTTCATGAATTCGGGCACCATCCGCATACTCAACAAGATCCAAGGGTCCTCCACCTCCTCCTCCTCCGAGTCCTACCAGAAACAGGAACAAAGGCAAAATGGGAGATGCAAGCGTTAGAAAGGAACTTGAGGAAACTTCTCAGAATGCCGCAATTACCAACGAGACTGCTGCTCATCTTGAGCAAATGTTGCTGAGATTTTGAGAGGAATTGGACCAAGTTTGGAACCTGGCAAGCCTGTCAATCACTTTTGCCGCTCCTGATGTTAACACCCAGAACCCTGCACCTCCACAAAATATCCCGCAACCACCAATACAACCCACTCATGCCCAAGCCTGCAACACATGCAATAACATTCCACTGCTCATTCCCGAACCACAAAACACTACAAAAGACCACAGCGCCCCTATCTTTGTGGACACTATACCCCACTACACTCAGCCAATCACAAGTGCACCCGAATCAGATGACAAGGGCTCCCTCATTCAAAATTTAGCCGCTGAACTAAAGAAGTTGACTAGCCGGGTCCAAGGTTTAGTAGGTAGCAAAGGTGTTGAAGGGTTGAACTATGAAGATCTTTGTGTTTAGCCTGATATTGAGCTCCTGGAAGGTTACAAACCTCCCAAGTTCGAGATGTTCGATGGTACAAGTAATCCCAGGGTCCACCTAAGAATGTATTGTGATAAGTTGGTAGGAGTTGGAATGGACGAGAAAATCCACATGAAGCAATTCATGAGGAGTCTGAAGGGCGATGCTTTATCATGGTATATCAAACAGGATGCAAAGAAATGGACAAGTTGGGTGAACATGGCTTCTGACTTTATGGACCGATTTAGGTTCAACACTGAAAACACATCAGATGTGTTCTATATCCAGAATCTAAAGAAGAAACCCACAGAGACCTTTCACGATTATGCTACTCGTTGGAGGTCAGAAGCTGCAAAGGTTAAGCCGGCCTTGGAGGAAGAACAGATGAACAAGTTCTTCGTCCGTACTCAGGATCCACAGTACTACGAAATGCTAATACTAATAGAGGGCCAAAAGTTCTCTAACATCATCAAGTTAGGAGAAAGGATTGAAGAAGGCATCAAAAATGGTATGGTCACTAACCTCGAGGCATTGCAAGCCACCAACAAGACTTTACAGTCTAGTGGCTCGTCCAAGAAAAAGGACGTAAATTCCGTAATGGCTGCGTAGAGGAACAATTCCCCTATGAAATACCGGACCTATACCTCAAATCCACTCACATACCAACCTACCATAAATTACCTAGCACCCTCACCTACATACCAAATGCCACCATCTGCCTACCAATCACCTCCACCGCCCACATATCAACCCACTTCACCAAGATATTCCCAACCCGCACTTGTGTACCAAGCATACGACTCCCAACCTTCTCATTACCCATCACCACCCGCTCGCCAAAACTTTCCTCGACCCAGACCAAATTTCAACCGAAGACCTCCCAGACAATATACCGCCATAGCCGAGCCAGTTGACCAATTATATGAAAAACTCAAAGCAACCGGTTACATTTCACCTATCCAAACCATAACTCTAGAAAATCCTTCCCAATGGATCAACCCCAACAAAACCTGCACATACCATTCCAGAATGAAAGGACATACCAACGACGAGTGTCGCTCGCTAAAAGACAAGATTCAAACCTTGATTGATAACAAGGTCATTATAGAAAAAGAGCCCCCTCCCAATGTCTGCAACAACCCTCTACCTGATCATAAGGATGGGAGCATCAATATGATCGAGATTGAGGATGAGTGGGACCCCAAGGGGTCAATTAGTTTGATAGCTGAAGGAGATGAGCCTAATACGCCAGTAGTTACCCTCAATCCCATTTTTGTTTAGATCCATCCCTCTGAGGGCGATGTGGTAAATGTGTCTGTACCACTCGAGTTTGAAGCACCTCCTACAAAGGTGCCAAAACTAATTGAGGTTGAGTTCGGGATTCGAAAGGCACCTGCACCATTTGAAGTCACTGTGTTACCTCCCCGAACGCCAATTCCAGTTTCCATGATAGATGTGACCCCATTCAAAGCGAATGCCATACCTTGGGACTGCACAGTTGAGGCTAGAAGGAAAGGAAAAACATATACTGGAGAAGCAATTACCACGCAAGGCATGATCAGGACAGGCAGGGTATGCACTCCAAAATATTTGGCTGAGTCCAGCAAGCAAGACTCTGGACGAACTGTCAAAGTTGGACCCAATGACCTTTGGAGGAAGATACATGCCAAAGAGTACTTAGTTGTAGAACAACTCAACAAAACACCAGCACAAGAAACATAAAATGAACACAAAGACCCTCCCGATGATCGGAGGTAGAAGGAGAATAGGTGGAGAAACATACCACTACATTGAGCGGGTCAACGCCATAGACAAGGACAAGTGATGGGATAACAAAATTGAGAGTATTCTAAATTGGAGTGGATACGAACCCGAAAAGGGACTTGGCAAGAATCTCTAGGGCATCACCAAGCCTATCAAGTTGAAGAAGAGTGGAACCACCTTTGGCCTGGGGTATGAGTACACCTAGGAGGAGTTCAATTATTGGTCACCAATGTGGCGCAGTCCCTACTATCCGTTGGAACATCCCATACCCTAGCTGGAGCAGACTTTTTAGCCGGCCAACGTTATATATGGATCAGAGGAAGACGGGGCACTGGTAGCAATGAAGAACCTGTTTCTGGAGGATGGTATGGATTGTTGTGTTATCTTCGAGGAGGAGGGGAAGAAGGCCCTTCCATGCGTTACCGTATGGTCTGTCGGTTCGGGATGCCAGAATCAATCATCACCGACAATGGTTCTAATCTCAACAGGGACCTGATGAAAGCAATGGGTGAAACATTCAAGATTAAACACAAGAACTCTACGGCTTACAGACCGCTGATGAATGGGGCTGTAGAAGCAGCCAATAAAAACATCAAGAAGATACTGAGAAAGATGATTGAAAGGCACAAGCAGTGGCACAAGAAATTGTCAGTCGCCTTATTGGGTTATTGTACCACGGTCTGCACATCAACTGGGGCCACTCCCTATATGCTGGTTTAAGGTATAGAGGTGGTCATTCCCACCGAAGTAGAAATCCCCTCCTTGAGGGTCATAGAGGAAGCAGAACTAGATGATGCAGAATGGGTAAAAAATCGCTACGATCAATTAGCCATTATAGACGGAAAGAGAATGAATGCAGTTTGCCATGGTCAGTTATATCAGAATAGAATGTCCAGAGCTTTCAACAAAAGAGTTAAACTAAGGAAGTTTACACCGGTCTAGCCGAAGCCGATTAACTCAGACTCAGTAAAGAGATACTATATTTGATCACATGTTTTTCTTCATGATGTAATTTGAACTACGCCTGACCTAATTCTTGTTTAAGAGAGGATACGTAGGCAGCCTTATGGGTTCGGTCACATTTTAATAAAATTCTATTTTTCCCCGATATTGGAGCTGGGGTAGAATTTTGAGGAGGACCGTCAAAATTTCGAAGTCAATTTATCAGTCTCTTCATTAGCGCTGACCCAGTAAACCGGGGTAGAATTTTGAGGAGAACCCTCAAAATTCTGGAATCGATCCGCGTTCAGTTATTCAGCACAACCATCAGCAGCACCAGCCCAGTAAACTGGGGCAGAATTTTGAGGAGGACCCTCAAAATTCCGGAATAGGCGAGGTTACCGTGTCCTGAACCACGCCGCAGTTGTTGGTTCATCCAAAATAAAATTGTTTTTCAAATTTATATTTACGTTATATTTACTAAATCATGCATAAATATCATTGGCATCGCTGTTGTTTAGCAATGCTACCCCTAATGATACTTGACGTCAAAGGCCAGAGGATAGGAACTAACCTTTCTCCTCTACAGAACTCAAGATTTTTCTTTGAATGCAGGCACCCCAGGTCACAAATTATTGAATACATTCACACACTCGTGTTCTTTGGGAGTGAGGAACAATCGCGCATTCGCAAAGTTACTATCTACACCTAACATCCCCTGCAGCCACAATATCACAATCATCTGTCAGCTATGAAAATTTCATTACTATTCACTCTTTACATTTTCTGCATTCTTTCATAAGGCTACTTATCTGCCTTTCGAGACTAAGCTCTGTCTCCACCTGCATTGCATAATGCTACCTTCCTGACTTTCGAGGTTAAGCTCTACTTCCATCCTGCATAAGACTATTTTCTACCTTCCGAGGTTATGCTCTACCTCCATCTTGCATAAGGCTACCTATTTGCCTTTCGAGACTAAGCTCTGTCTCCATCTGCATCATGTATAAGACTACTTTTCTGCCTTCCGAGGTTAAGCTCTACCTCCATCCTACATAAGGCTACTTATATGCCTTTCGAGACTAAGCTCTGTCTCCATCTACATTGCATAAGGCTATTTTTTGGCTTTCGAGGTTAAGTTGTACCCCCATCATACATAAGGCTACGTATCTGCCTTCCGAGACTAAGCATTGTCTCCTACATGGCTGAAATATCACCACTTTTTATTCTTCGAACTGCTGAAATATTGCCACATGCAATTTAAATTCTCGCTCTAGCTGCAAGATCGCTATCCTTTTGTAAGGCCCCATGAAATCCCTACTCAAAAACCTAGTTCCCGTGGTGCCAAGTTAGGATCGTGTGTTAGGATCAAGTTTGGATTGAATGATGCATTAAAAAGTCAAGAATAAGCTTCGAGAGTAAACGCGAGAAATCCGGTCCAAAATGCGGTCGCATAATCAAAATGTGGATCGCATACCTGCCGCAGAGTGAGGCAGAATGTTGGATAAAATTGAAGTCAGAAATGCTGTCGAAATACGGTTGCATAGTCAAAAATACAGACCGCATAGTTGTCGCATATTTTACTTTGAGTTTAAGGTCAGTTCTGAGGTGCACTTTGCGACAGTAGAACATGATTTCGGACCGCATTCGTACCGCAGACCGAGTCAGAATGTTTAGTTTTTTTGGGAGCATTCTGTGGTCCATTATGCGGACCGCATGTTAATTCTGCGGTCGCAGATGCGACTGCATAGTTTACTCGAGGCTCCAATTTTCTAATTTTTAACCCGACTTCCATATCGATATAAACGGTGTTCTAGCTCATTTTGAACATTCATCTGAGCAATTCTAGAGAGAGGAAGAGGTTTCTTAGAGAGGGAAAGTCTCC
>MU773869.1:16827-52446 GCA_026770625.1 Nicotiana glauca
CACTTACCTGTGATTTCAACTTGAAATATCTTTGATATACGCGTCTATGATCACAACTTATAAACTAATATTGAAAAGGGAAAATGATGTGATGATGGTGGCCATGAGTGCCCATAAAGTTGTTATGATATGTGTGGAATAAGGATTCGGAGGAGTTGACTAATGAGAATGGAGAAATGCCTAGGCAAGGCAACCTAGTCGATCGGGTCGTGATCGGACAATATGCCGCACACATGGTCGAAATGTGATGATATTGAATCCCGTATAAGCGAAATGAAATATTGATTGAAAGAAATGGCTCTAATGAGGTGACCTAGCCGGTCGGGTCGTGAACGGACTCCGCTCGAGATAGCGGTGGTGATGAGAACAGTAGTGAACATGTGACAGAATTGCCCTAATCGGTCTTGTGGAAATTGTATAAAGAATTATATGAATTGTTTCTTTGATTTGCCTGTATTAATTGCTTGTATCTATTTGACAGTTCTTTCTAGTAAAATGGTGTTTAGTTATACATACCAGTACAATTCAAATGTACTGACACCCCTTTTGCCGGGGGCGCTACATTCGTATTATTATTGTCGGTGGCTCCATAGCGGACAGTGTCGACCATGTGTAGTGGAGCGTTCATCTACTCAATGTCTCGGTGAGCCCGTTATTCTTCCACGGGGTTGCATGGTGTATCTTTTGTTATTACGGCTTTTCATTTTTGAGGTATAGACGGGGCCTTATTGCCGGCATAGTCATGCTTATCTGTTGTATCTTTAGAGGCTCTAAAGACACTAGTGTGGGTTAGGTATGGTTTTTTTTGGGGAGTCCCCTATATGTATATGTTGTAATCCTAAAACTTGTGATCTCCTTAAGCCGTAACTCTAATAGAATCCATGAAGCTAGATTATGAACGACTGATTTTTATGATATAAAATGAACTAGTAATGTGGTATAAACCGTGTATTATCGTTCAAATTAACCAAAGGCATGAGTTCCACATTCATATTGAGTTGGGGTAGAAAGCGTTTGGTAAGGATTGCTTAGTCGGGTTCGCTTGATTGAGCGCCAATCGTACCTCAAAAGACTTATTACGCGCCTCCAGTTTCTAGCGCGCCTCCTTCGCGGGTTACTCCTAGAGGTCAGTCCAGCAGGCCTTGCCCCAGCCAGTCACAGCCACCGCGTCCTCCCAGAGCTTTTTTCGCGTAGCGACACACCTCATTGTAGACATGTGATTTTTGACCCTCCCCAAGAATTTTCACATTTTTAGCGTAAAAATTTAATTTAGGTCTAATATAGCTATTTCAACTAATTTTGACTCTTTTACTTTATTTTCGTCACAAAAATGAAAAATCACAAAAAAAAAAGAAATATATATATATTTTAGCTTATGTATTTCTCAAAAACTTGAAAAATAAAAAAAATAATACGTTATTTTTATATAATTTTGAAAATACAAAAAAATAATTTCATTAATGTTTTGTAGTCATTTTAATCCTGAAAAAATGCCCAAAAAGTAGTTTTGTTTTAATTGTCAGTTTTATTTTGATAGTTATTTTGCTTGCGTGGGGTTAATTAAGTAAGATCGTGTTTTTATACTCGGTTGTGGGAAAAGAATAACATTTGGGTTCAAACAACCCATTTTAGGCCCAATTTTCGGACCTAGACCAATACCCGTATCCAAGCCCACTACCCTAAAACCCTAAAATAATCTAATTCTCTAAACACTACACTATTCAGCCGCATAGAGGGGCGGGGGGCATTACACACATTTTGGACATTTTTTTTGAAAAGAAAAAACATGTCATCTTCTTATTATACACTAGAACGCAAACCCTAGAAGACTTAGCCTAGCTACTTCTTCTTCTTCTTTAATAAATAAAAACCCTAGACCCCCTAAGACTGCCATCATCCTCGTCGTCATACCACCAGTCAGTCCATCGCCAGCGTCTACCTACAAATAACCTCCATTTCCTTCGCCCAGCCACCAACCAACCACAACAGCCTCGTTATAAACGACCACCTCCAGCAACAACCTCTCTTCATATTCAACCAACAACGACCTCTTCACAGCAGCAACCAAACGACTCTTGAACCCTAAACACGACGACCAGTACACCATCATCAACCAGAAACAGCAGCCGCATGAACCAGTCTCTAACATTACCGACATTCCGACAGTAATAGCCCCATATCCAACAGTAGCAGTTCACCGGCCAACAGACCCAGCAGCTGCTGCTGCTTCAACTCGTCAGCCATTGACGCACCCCACTGCACACACACGCGCACGCATATCCTGGGTAAAGAAATATTCGGTAGTAGCTCCACAGAATTTTAAAACATGATGATATAATTTTGTTTTTCATTCTATCATGGATTCAATAATTTTTAATGTTTTGGTTTTTCTGGTTTTAATGGAAATCAATTCAGTTCCAGTTATGAAGTTTTTCTTGAGTTTTATTGTTGTTGAATGGGTTCAATGGTGACTGTTCGAGGAAGAAGTTTTCTGGTCGAGGTCCGAGCTTTGGTGCGACAAAGTTTTCCGTTTGGATCTCTTGTACGCCGGTTCGGGTTGGTCGTTCCGTTTCTCTATTCTAAATTTATTCTGCCTTCATTTCCATGATAAACTTTGTTAATGTGTAAATGTTTTACATTGAAATGATGTCCTTATTGCACACTTATCTGGTTGGATCGTTGATATCTAATTATTTGTCTTAATGAGTGTTCTTGTACATATTCTGAGAGATTTTAATGATTTTTAATTTGTTTTAATAGGTTCTTATACATGTTCTGAAAGATTATAGTAATTTTAATTCTTCAATAATAGTCTTTTCATCAAATAAGTTCAATCCATAACTCGTGGCCCTCGTGTGCTTAGGTTATTCTCTTTTATTAGAAGTTAAATGTAAATGTTAGTTTGAAGTTTGTTACGTAATTTGCTGAGTTGATTTCATTATATTAAGAAAGAAATTTGAGTCAAGGAATTGGACTGTATTTACTGTAGAAGTATCCGTGTAATAAACTATACATTTAGATTATAATACTTTTGTTTTCTTTTCTAGTTGATTTGTTTGAGACAAAAAAAGACAAAAGTAGAAAATCATAGTTGCCATAGGTTTGCCCTTTTAAATAATAAAATGAGACGAGTCATGCTAAACAAAACATATAAATTGCGGTGCTCTCATAAAAGTATATATTAAAAATACTTAGACTTCGGGATGGGCCGTTTAGCGAATTGCATGGCCATACCCAAAATAATAACGCGTTAGTCTCTTTAGGCTCGTATTTTAATAACATTACCTTCTTAAACTCAGGTGCACATTTATGTGACCCAAATCCAAATCTCAACGAAGTTGAAATGTGTCAATAACCACGAGTACATTTAAGAAATAATGATAAAAGCGGTACAAAGTTAAAAGCACATAGGTAAAAACACATATTAAAAATCAGGTACTTTAGCCAAATATAACATTTAAGGGACCGTGCTAGAACCACGGAACTCGGTAATGCCTAACACCTTCTCCCGGGTTAATAGAATTCCTTATCCAGATTTCTGGTTCGTAGAATGTAATATAGAGTCAATTTTTTCCTCAATTCAGGATTAAAATCGGTGAATTGGGACACCATAAATCTCTCAAGTGGCGACTCCAACTCTTAATAATAAATCATGTTTCGATTGTCCTTTAATTGGAAAAACTCCTTCTATTACACCTTTTGCGGGATGCGATAGGTATAAAGGAGGTGTGACAGCTCTGGCGACTCTGCTGGGGACTTTTGGTTAAACCTAGAACTTCGGTTTAGGGTTCAAGAATTCGAGCTTAGAATAATTGTTATGTTTGGCTTTATCTAATTTTCCTACATGTTTTCCTGGTAAATGTGCTAAATGTTTACAGCGTTAATACTATCTGAATCATATATAAACTGTGCCGAAACCCTCCTTTTCTCTCTCTTGAGGAGTGCACACTGGTCGTGACTTCTTTTTGGTAGTTTCATATCCCAAAAATAGAACGAGGATTCGGAGGAGTTGCAAAATTGGATGGCCTTTTAGTTACCGGTACACAACTCGCATCCTCGGCTCGAGTTGTTTGCTCGGGTAAGCCAGGTCTAGAACAAACACCCAGGATAAACCTAGTATAACAAAACCTCATGCTGGATCCCTTGTAAGAATGCTTATTTGCATCATGTGCATTTGACTTATGGGACTCAACACAAGGGTTGGGTCCGTCTAGGTCAGGTGAACTGAAATGAAAAGACCATCTTGATGCATCCTACATGCTACATGTTGCATTTATGCAAGGGTAAAAGGGTCATTTGGCGGAACAATGATAGTTGAGGAGAAATGGCACGCCTGGTCGTGCTGATCACGTTAAATAAGAATGCTGCACGATTTTTTTTTTAGCTAAGCATGGTATTATTTTAATCAAAGGCGTGGAGAACAATTGTGGAATCCAAGAAGTCTTGGAATTCCCTATGTCCCGCATACAATATTTTTGGACAAGTGCACGTGAGGAACAATTGTGCAATTCAAGAAGTCTTGGAATTCCCTATGTCCCCCATGCTAAATTTTTGGACAAGTACACATGGGGAACAATTGTGGAATACAAGAAGTCTTGGAATTCCCTATGTCCCCCATGCTACATTTTATGGACATGATTCATGGATCGAGGGATTCCTCTAGATCTTTGCAAACTTTAATAAAAAAAGGGAAGCAGGAAAATTAAAAAAGATTTTCTACTTTGTCATCATATTCCATAAATTAGAAGATCAAAAAGGGGGAAAATGAAAATTAAAAAAAAAAAAAATATTTCTCAGGTTTCATCATTTTTCAAGAAAAAGCAAAAAAAAAAATGTTTCTCTAAACTAGTTGGTTTTTAATTCTCGCTCGTATCGAATCCGCCCGAACTACGCGAACCCGATTCTCTTATCTAGGGGCGTGATACGTAGGTAACCCATATAGGGTTCGGTCATCCTAATAAATATTAGGTTCTTGGCTTTGCGGGGTCTTAGCCAAATTTGCACTCCTAGCCACATTTTGGCTAATTGAGTCATTTTTGCAAAAATAGGCTCAATCGTATCTTCCATGTATCTAATAGGGAGTGCTTTTGCCTCACCTAGTGGTGGTTTGAGTTTTTTTTTTCATATAGGTAAACCTACTTGCCGGAGTTCGGGCATGACAGACGTTCCGGGACTATCCAGACAGGATTTCCTTAAGGAGATTTGTTTTAGTTTATGTTTTGAGTTTGTTCTTCATTTTATGTCGTCCTTCACTTTCTAGTTTTGTACAGTAATATCAAGTCTTTTATTATTGTATTTTTTTGCTTTATATTTGAAAAACTGTGATGTAACTTAAAAATCCAAAAAAAGAGATGTTGCATTTTTATATTTTCGTCATAAGTCTTTCTTTAGGTTACCAATTGAAGAAACGAAAAAAAATTGAGGGGATGTTCCATTCAGGCAATTAATATCTACGACTTAAGATATAAATTGTTTTTATATTTCCTTTGCTATATTAGGAATAAAAATTCAAAAAGAGAATTTTTTTTAATACCTCCTTAAGGTTTTCTTTAAGGTATTAATTCCAAAAATGCAAAATAATTTTCTTTTGAAGTTTCTCTTTGGGGAATTAAGGAAAAATGAAAAAAAAAATAATTATTTTCATTAGAACTTTAGGATATTGTACATATGACAAAAAAGAGAATGTACCTTATGTTTTGCTTAAAGTTTCTTCTTTTAGGCAATCAAATTGAAATCCAAAAATATTTTATTTTAGTATTGTTTTTCTTAATAAAGTGTTTGTTTCAAAAAGAAAAGGAAAGAATAGATATGTTAAGCTTTAGTTTAGAATATGTCATAGATAGTTGAGGAATAAAATTCAAAAAAAGAGTTTTGCTTCTTTTTCTTTTTTCTCATCAGAGTAGTCATAAAGGTAAAAAAGCGAAAAAAAAGGAGAAAGTTAGCTTGTTTACTTTATTTCCAAATGGCCTGAACTACGCCGGTTTGATTATCACATGGGGTGAGATACGTAGGCAACCCTCATCGGGTCCAACCTCCCCTTTTGTAAAACAAAAAAAAAATAATTATAAAAAATAAAAATTTCAAATTTTTAATTCTTCTCATAAATAATTCGGGTGGTGCCGCCTTTGTCAAATATAACCGAATGTTCCCGAAAGGGACGCCGAAAGGCTGACTTTGCATAAACAGCCACCTTTGGTCATTTTTTTAGATTTTTGGTCTATTGACCCGCACAGCCTTGGAATCTTCGTCCCCTAGGCTCTGAAAGGCCGTATTTGCAAATATCGGGTTTTCTATCTTGAAAAGCAAGAAAAGAGTCACAAATAAGTCGGGTGATGTCGCTTTTGTCAAATGTAGCCGAATGTACCCGAAATGGACGTCGGAAGGCTGACTTTGCATAAACGGCCACCTTTGGTCATTTTTAGATTTTCGGTCGATTGACCCACACAGCCTTAGAATCTTCGTCCTCGAGGTGCTGAAAGGTCGTGTTTGCAATATCAGGTTTTCTATTTTTGAAAGAACAAGAAAAAGAGTCATAAATACGCCGGTGATGCTGTTTTTGCTGGAAATAGCTGAATGTTCCCGAAAGGGACGCCGGAAGGCTGACATTGCATTAATAGCCACCTTTAATCATTGTTTTAGGATTTTGGTCAATTCGCTAACGCAGCCTTAAAATCTTCATCCCCGAGGTGCTGAAAGGCCGTGTTTGCAAAACTCGGTCTTTTATTTTTATTTGAAAAAGAACAAAAAGATTCAATGGGCAAGTGAATGCCGTTTGGATTTTTGGTCAAAATAAGTGGAGCCAACTTTGACAATGTATTAAACCGTTCTTGTAAAATAATCCTCCCCGACCTCAAAATTCAAGTGAAATTGTGAAGGGGCCACGTTTGCAAAATAATCATTTGGTCGAAATTGGCAAATGGGGAAAGAAATCTGTCCGTTTGTTTTTGAGTTTGTAATTCTTTTGCTTATAATATGTGGGTTGTTTGATTTTCGATTTTGAAGGTCATCTTTAAATATTTGTAACCCAGTTTATTTAATTATGAAAATTGAAATTTCCAAAAAAATATTTCATTGTTGTTTACCTTTCATTTGCGTGAACTACGCACGGTCTGATTTATCCGGGGTCATGATACGCAGGCAATCTCCATAAAATTTGACCACAACCAAAAAAGCAAAAATAAATGAAAAGAAAATGAAAAAAAAAGATGTTGCTAATAATGAGGACCGTCTGAGTCCATTCTAACATGATTTGTTTTGAATTGCAAAAGAAAATTGAGGTGGTCAGTTTGTGGTAAGCCGGAAACACAAGATCTAGGAAACCTAATCGTGATCCAAGACAGTGACACTCGGAGTATCACGCAGAATCCTTTATCTGCACGTCATGATGCACACTTTATGCGGATGATGCCTGGTGACATGGAGTATGTGAATCCCCTCGGGAACTTGCTAACTGAAGCTAATGATGTTGAAATTGGAGAATGCTTTGCTGATTCTGATGAGCAAATTTGTGGCTAAATGTGATGCCAAGCAATTGAAAAGTCACTCCCTCTTTGCTAGGAAGGAATCTTGGTAGCTTGTTTTGTTGCCATTTCTGTTGTCCAGGTTATTTCAGGGTTGTAATCTGGATATTGTCTTGTAAATCAAATCCTTTTGTCATTTTATCTTGTCTAGTTCCATTGGTCATAGAATCTCATTTGGTGTTGTCTAGGTTTTTTCCAAGGGTCGTACCCTAGTTTATTGTGCTTGTTTTGTTGTACCAACTATTTCCCTGTCTGTTTAATGCAATTCGCTGTTTTCCATTTTCTTCTAAACATTTTCTTTTATTTGGTCCTCTCCTTTTTATTGTTCTTTCCCTGTCGACTCTAGTGACATGACATGCACATTTATAGGCCTAATCTTAAAAGTTACTCATGAATCAATTGGATGATGATAGGGGCACTTGAGGGAAAATAACAACAGATTTGGACATTTTGAGATCATTCGAAGCCCGAACCATGTGAAACTGGGGCGGATAGAACACAAAGAAACCTCCTATTTCATGCAACATTAGTTGGAAACTATAAATGCAAATTTGCCCAAATTGGCAAGGGTCATTCGCGATAATTAGAATGGGAATCTTATCCAATAGCGCTGTAAAATCAACTAATGGAAAGGGCAAAGGTGGGGATATGGTTATCAAGTGTGGCACAATCAGAAGACGTTGCGAATTTTTAATTGTGTTGTTTGTACTTGGCATGTTTTGAAGATTGGAATGACGAAAGCATGTTTTTCTGCTATCTAAAACACTTTATCCTTCGTTAACCCGTTGAGCCTTATTTGTTTTCTTTCATACCCCTCTTTTGGAATCTGTTGAAAATAGTAGAAACACAAACATGAAAGATAAGAAAGGAAAAAACATGAAACACATGTTAGGCAGTCTTCATCTATAATCGTTCCTCTTAGTCCCGTATATTTTTCTATTTCAGGAAAAGGACAAATTGTGAGGAATAAACAAGTGCTCGAGGCTTCATTCTTTAGCGCTCAAACACTTGGGGGACCATATACTATACATGGATTTGTGCTGAAAAACATATACGGGTATCGAGCAAAAGTTACTCAAGATACGAGTACCGTGAAAAAGGTGATCAAGATTCAGCAAATAGATAAGTGTTGATGTGAAGACGAAGACATTCAGTATAAAACATTCATTAATGTTGCAAACACTTATCAAACCCCTTCTAAACATTTAAAGATAGGGTTATGACTATATGCTAAAACAGGTTACAGTGAAAAACCCTGCCTATTTTATATCGTGTAAAAAATCTGTTACAAGAAAAACAGTTGCGAGAAAGTATAGATGTATTTCTACACATGTACAAAGTAAAAAAAAAACTTGTCAAAAGTTTATGAATGAATACTTATCAAAGTTGTTACATACAAAACATGTGTATTCCTATTACTTTCGTCGTATTATAACACCATTATGAAGTTGAGTCGTCTTCTTCATTAAGTGTCTATAAAATAAATGGGCCCTCATTTATTATCTTCATGTTCCATGAAAAGAATCATAAAGCATTTTCAAAGGATAAAAATGCAATGCTATTCTACAAGTCCTAAACAAATAAATAGGCAAGAATAGAATACAAAGAGGTATTAGTTAAACTTCTAAACATAAAAGACTAAGGAAAACACTTAGTCGTTGAAATGTATTTATCTTTAAACAAGAGCCCCATTATGGAAACTGGGGACTTCACCAAAAAGATCCCTTAAAATTACCAAGGGATTACATCACCAAACCTTAAAAAAAGAGGTAAGGATTGAAACACTTTTATTTGGTTACTGAAGGAGTTGAAACTTCAGAAGTCGTAGCCTCATTTTTAGAAACAACATTAGGCTCGATAATAATTTCTTAAGGAGCAAAAACAAGAGCAGTTTCACCTAAGCTTGAAGTGTCAATATCATCGAGGGAAGCAGTAGTCACGGGAACTTCAATTCCCATAGACTGTAATATAGATGTTCCACCCTCGGTCACTTGAATCACAACTTCAACTGCTTCAACAACTGCTTCACAGTTCAAAGGCTCAGTTGCTTCAGGAGTTCCATATGCTGGAGAACAAATATCAATTGGTTGTTCTGGAGAATGAGTGGCAACATGTTGGTTATTCTTTTCAACCGCATCTAAGACTTTGGCTAACTCAAATTGCAAGTTAAAATTTTCTTGAGTAGCCTCCAGCAAAGCATCATAACGAGACCTCAGAAAAGTCAAATTAACTTCATAATTAAAATTCTCCGCAAGAGAATTATATTCCTCCTCCAAGTTTTCATAATCCCTTTCCCACATAGCAAGGGTGTTTTTCATTGTCTCTTGCTCAGCTAAGTGGCAATTAAAGGAAGTCTCAAGTGTTGTATGGGAACTCTCTAAATCACAAACTTTATCTGAAGAAACTCTTAAATCAGCCCGAGTCTAATTCAAGCTCTGCTCTAACTCCTTGGCATATACTTCTTTTTTTCTCCACAAGAGCTTTGAGCTCATTGATTTCTTCATTAGTTCTTGACAATGAATCACTCAAAAGATCTTTATCCCTTTTTACTTGACTTAAGGAAGCCTTGGTGATTCCCAAGTCTATGGATAAAGTACGATTTTGTCATTCCAGATGAGCTTTACTATCTCGTAGCTCTTCAATGCTCCCTAAAGCACTTTCAAATTTCTCCTTCCAATTTTGGGCTTCAAGCTGGGCTCCTTCAGCTATTCTCTCTACATCTGAAATGGCCTTTGCAGATTCACAAGCTTTCTTTTCCACAATAGAGACCCTTCCCATTAGCTCGGTCCCGATCAGGTTAGCCTACGAATATAAGGCACATAAATGAGAACTTAAAGCAAAAGGAAAGCAAATGTATAAGTTAAATGACGTTACCTTCAAGGTTGAATGAACTATGTCATTAATTAAAGTGAAGCAGCTGTGACTTTGAATCTTCGTCCTCTCTATATCCCCAATTAGAGGCTCAAGCCAAACATCAGCTCCACCAGTCGTCCTCAAAAGCCTATGAGTAGCAGGTACTTCCAGTGTAACCTCTATCATAGTCATGCCTCTGTTATTGGGACCAGCTTCTGAGTGCATAACAGAGGAAGACGGAGCAGTTGAAGAAGGAGCAGTGGAATGAGGAGTAGTAGAAGAGGTGAAAATAGCAGGAGCTGCGGGAGTCAAAGCATAAGGAATAGACACGGGAGCAAACATAGGTACAGAAGCAGGAGCTCTCATAGTGAATGAAGAAGCAAAATAAGTCAACACAGGAGAAGAAACACTCACGGGTGGTGAGGAGACGAAAGGAATAGGAGAAATAGAAACTGAGGAGGATAGAGGAATTTAGTTTAAAACAGGGCTCAGCCACCCACTTTCAAAATCACCAATAGAGAGACGGTGAACAGATTCACTAGTGTCTTTTGGTGCGGCATCTTCATCAGAATGAATCAAGACAGGCTCGGTGGTGGAGGTACGGTCAGGAGTATATTCAACTTCATCTTCCATAATAACGCATCTCTTGACTCTGGGTCTAGATAATAATGAGGTACCTCCATCTTCTTCATTCTCAGTATCTACTGTCATAGCTTTTCTCTTTGCTATCAAAGCCTTAGCCTTGTCCAAATCAAGGGAGGCATTGGCGGCAGTACGCATAGCCAAAGCTACATCAGCCGTCATTCCTCTCATACCAAACCCTGATAAAAAGAAAGATATGAACTCAATATTGTAAAGAAAGGGGTCTACCATATGTATTTACAAAAAAATATATATGTAAAGAAATACATACCATGTGTTTTTACTCTCCAGCCATGTAAAGAAGAAATAGACTTCCAAGTTCTATCTTCTTTAGGAGCAATTTTTAAAATCGAATCTACCCAACCACGGAAGCTGGGAATAGGTTCCATATTTCCCATGGTTTCTACAAAAAACCAACAAATGATAAACTTAAAGAGAACATCAAAATCTCTAAAAATAGGCACGGTAAAGTAAATAGAAGCTTACGTGTAAAGTTCCACTTCTCAGGGAAGGGAATGTTTGTCTCACCCAGCAAATCCAATGTACGAACAACAATATAGCGAAGATACCACCCACGGTCATTGATATCATCAAGGTTTACCAACACTTTCTTACTCCTCACAGTTAAGATGAAAACCACATGATGCATTAGGTTGGGATGATATAAATGAATAAGATGGGAAAAAGTGAAGTTGATTTTGGCTTTGGTAGATAAAAATCTCAAACAAGCCACGGCCCTCCACACTAAGGGGCCAACTTGAGCTAAGCAAATATTGAAGAAGCAACAGAAATCAAGGATGACTTGGTCTATGGCAGGTTTAAATCCCAAAGTAAAGTGATAATTATAAACGAAAGAGTACCCACTTCTATAAGAAGAGATCCTCTGATTTAGGGTAGGAATTGATAGACGAAGACTTTCTTTCCAATTACAATCTTTCCTAATGGTAGGGATTGTAAGCTCAGTTATAAGAGAAGGATAAGCATCAGTCTTCTCTAATTTTGCAATTTGCTTCTAAAGATATATTATGTCACCCCCAAAAGACAAATCACTTGGTACATTATCATCAACTAAGGGTTCCTGATAAGAGTCAAAAATCTCTTTAACTTTAGAAGAAGGAGTTTTAGAGATAAAACCTTTGGTGCCTGAACTCGAGGAAGGAGAAGCAGAACCAGTTGAGTCTCCACATATGGATCTTAAACTTCGAAGCCTTCCTCCTCTGGCCCTACTATGCTCAATCAGAGGAGGGGAATTAGGAAATTGATCAAGAATTGGAACTTTTCTATGGTTGGGGTTTGGAGACGTCATTGTTGGATGAATTTGAACAAAGAACAGTAAAAGGAAGCAAAAAAACACTTGTTGAAGAAGATGACAAAGGAAGAGAGAATTGAAAAGGTATATGGAAGCAACCGTCAAACTAAGAGTTATAATGATGAAAAGTCTATATTAAAGGGAACTGTGACTTCGTGAAAAGAAAGGTTGAAGAAGCCTAGAAAGAAGGAAGTAAAATCAGAGAACTAATCAGAAGATGACACGTGTAAGAAGCATTAAAAGAGTAAGGAAACTAAGGCCTCAGTATTATTATTATTAGCATTGATTATGGCGAAAATACCACTTTCCAATTATTTTATTGATAAATAAAAGGAAAGTGAGGGGACTATCTGTATTGAGAAAAAATTGAATTTATATTAAACATACTTGACATGACACGTAGATTGGTCAAAAGGTCAACAGATAATAATTGAGAGATACAACAAGAAGAACTCAAAATAGGCACGGGGTGAAAATTAGATTCGTGTCTTGTACCTAAATGAAGCATTTAGGTATAGGAATTCTTAAGGATTCAAAAGACAAGAATCTGGTGACGAAAGATACGAGAATAGGAAGTTAAACAGGCACGAGAAGCTGTTTAGACACGAGTCCCATACCAATTCGAGTCATTTAGAGCCAACGAATCGAAAGATATTAAAGACATGGATCAGAAGTCAAAAAGGAGTCCAAATTCAGTATTAAGTACCTGATACGTTGGAAAATTGGTATTTAATAGGAATGATTGTGTAACGACTTATTTAATGTCATTTATTACTCATAATTGTCTCATTAAATGTACGTTATTATTCTTATTTATACTAAGGAATTGAGCCGTTACTCCTTATTAGATATAAAGTCATCATTTGTAAACACACGAAGGATCATCTACATTATATTGAAATACGAATTTCTTTACTGTTTATTCTTACTCTAAGAAAGCTTATTATCTTTTTTGGTCTGTTGATTATCGGTAACCCGGTTTCTTATTTTAGATACTATGTTGTGATCAAATTATCATTTTTTTGGTTAAACAAAAAGGCCAATGTCATCCCAGCACTTTTCGGAAGAATGAAGCACCAGTTTTGAAGTAATGAAAATTCCCCAGCAGTGTTATCCCCAAACAGCTTTCAGAGGAATGAAACGCATGTTTTGAAGGATATTTTAAAAGAGGAAGATAACATAGTGAAAAAAAGGAAAGAAGAAAAGGGATTCCGCAGTGGTGTTAACTTCAACAGGGTTATCCCCAGCTGATAACATTTTTATCCCTAGCACTGTTAAGAGAAAATAAAAGTTTTGAAGGAATGAAAATTCCCCCCAACAGTGTTATCCTCAACAGTGTTATCCCTGGCAGGTAGTTAAATAATTCCCCAACAGTTAAGAGGGAAGACAATACGAGTTTTGAGGAAGCAATTCTAAAAAAGATAATTCAAGTTAAAAGGAAATGGTTCAGGAAGTAAAGTGGAATGATGGCAATACGATTGAAGTTTAAAGATACAGTTGAAGTCAGGAGCCCGCCTAGAGAATGGAGGTGTTATATTTTAAGTTGAAGTTAGGAGCCCGCCTGGAGAATGGACGTGTTATATTTTAAGTTCAAGTTAGGAGCCCGCCTGGAGAATGGAGGTGTTATATTTCAAGTTCAAGACAGGAGACCGCCTGTAGAATGGAGGTGTTATATTTTGAGGTGAAGTCAGGAGCCCGCCTGGAGAATGGAGGTTGTTATATTTTAAGTTGTTAATGAAGTCAGGAGCCCGCCTGTCGAATGAGGTGTTATATTTCAAGTTGAAGTCAGGATCCCACCTGGAGAATGGGGTTGTTATATTTTAAATTGTTAATAAAGTCAGGAGCCCGCCTGGAGAATGGAGGTGTTATATTTCAAGTTCAAGTTAGGACCCCGCTTGGAGAATGGAGGTTGTTATATTTTAAGTTATTAATGAAGTCAGGAGCCCACCTGGAGAATGGAGGTGTTAGATTTCAAGATGAAATCAGGAGACTACTTGGAGAATGGAGGTGTTATATTTTAAGTCGGAAGTCAGGAGCCCGCCTGTAGAACAGAGGAATACATTTCAAGTCTGAAGTCAGGAGCCCGCCTGTAGAACAGAGGAATACATTTCAAGTCTGAAGTCAGGAGCCCGCCTGTAGAACAGAGGAATACATTTCAAGTTTGAAGTCAGGAGCCTGCCTGTAGAACAGAGGAACACATTTCAAGTCTGAAGCCAGGAGCCCGCCTGTATAACAGAGGAGTACATTTCAAATCTGAAGTCAGGAGCCCGCCTATAGAACATAGGAATACATTTCAAGTCTGAAGTCAGGAGCCCGCCTGAAGAACAGAGGAATACATTGAAGTTTGAAGTCAGTAAAGCGGAGGGTTAAAACAAGAATCCCCTGCATAAATTCAAGTTCAGAAATCAGAAGGAAGGCAACAATGGCCGGAAGAAGTTAGTCCAGGTTTCGAAGGAAAAGCAATTCGAACCTCACAAGAAGGGAAGAAGTAGTCCAAGTTCGGCAATTAGATGCCTACCTAGAGAATAAGAGAATTCACTTCAGAACACAGTTCAGGTTAGCAACAAAAGAAGCTTTCCTAAAAAATGCGAGTTAACGGTCCGAGATGATCAACGGAAGTTAGTCACAATAAACAAAAAAAAAAACAAGAAGTCAATCCAAAATGCAGAAGTTGATGAAAGATGGGGTTGCCCAAGACATGGTCAAGGTCACAAGAACTGCAAGCCTGGTCTAGATCTAGAAAGCCGAAGAAGGATAAACTAGCACCTGCAGCTACCAAGCATCAAGATTCAGATCAGAGTCCTTATGAAGAACCAACCAAGACGCAAGATCAAGCTTCTGAAGACCCATAGATAGGAATCTTGTAACTAGTAGTTGACAGGCTTAGTTAGTCCTTTTCATTTTGATTTTGATGCAATGACAGGACCGCAGAATGGAACCTCGACGGAACGGAACCTCGACTGGCTCTTCACTCGGTATACTCCATCATCTTACTCTCTCTGAACTACACGTGGAATGATTCCTTTATAGCCAAGGATATGTAGGCAGCTCAAATACCAGGGCTTGGTCACATTCTTCCTTTCCCTAAGTCTAGTCCCTCCAAATAAGGGTCGGGTCAAATACATGTCTAGTAATTCTTTGTCGGGAAAATCTTCGTGTTTCCAATCAAAGAAGGGCAGCTGTAGACATGTGATTTTTGACCCTCCCCAAGAATTTTCACTTTTTTAGCGTAAATTTTTAATTTAGGTCTAATATAGCTATTTCAGCTAATTTTGACTCTTTTACTTTATTTTCGTCACAAAAATGAAAAATCACAAAAACAAAAAAAAGATATATATATTTTAGTTTATGTATTTGTCATAAACTTAAAAAATACAAAAAATAGTACCTTATTTTTGTATAATTTAGAAAATACAAAAAAATTATTTCATTAATGTTTTGTAGTCATTTTAATCTTGAAAAACTGCCGAAAAAATAGTTTTGCTTTAATTGTCAGCCTTATTTTGATAGTTATTTTGCTTACGTATGATTAATTAAATAATATTGTGTTTTTATTCTCGGTTTCGGGGAAAGAATAATATTTGGGTTCAAACGACCCATTTTAGGCCCAATTTTCAGACCTAGCCCAATACCCATACCCAAGCCCACTACCCTAAAACCCCTAAACTAACCTAGTACTATAAACACTACACTATTCAACTGCATGAGGGGTGGGGGGGGGGGACATTACACACATTGTGGACACTTTTTTTAAAGAGAGAAAACATGTCATCTTCTTCTTCTACACTAGAACACAAACCCGAGATGACTAAGCCTAGCTACTACTTCTTCTTCTTTAAAATACCAAAACCCTAGAACCCCTAAGACTTCCATCATCATCGTTGTCACACCACCAGTTAGTCCATCGCCAGCGTCCACCTACAAACACCTTCCATTCCTGTCGCCCAGCAACCAACCGACCACAGCAACCCCGTTCCAAACGACCACCTCCAACAACAACCTCTCTTCATCTGCAACCAACAATGACCACTTCACAGCAGCAACCAAACGACTCCTGAACCCTAAACACGACGACCAGTCCACCGTCGTCAACCAGCAACAGCAGCCGCATGAACCAGTCTCTAACATCAATGACATTCCGACAGCAGTAGCCCCATCTCCACCAGCAAAACCAGCAGCTGCTGCTGCTTCACCTCGTTAGCCATTGACGCACCCTACACACACACACGCACGTATATCCTGGGTAAACAAATCTTCGGTAGTAGCTCGACGGAAATTTAAAACACGACCATATGATTTCGCTTTTCAGTTGTGTCATGGATTCAATAAATTTTAAAGTTTTGCTTCTTCTGGTTTTAATAGAAATCGATTCAGTTCTGGTTATGAATTTTCGCTTGAGTTTTATTGTTTCTGCGTAGGTTCGATGGTGACTGTTCGAGGCATTTTTGAGGTCTGAGCTTTAGTGCGACAAAGTTTTCAGTTTGAATCTCTTGTACTCCGGTTCGGGTTGGTCGTTCCGTTTCGCTATTCTTAATTTATGCTGCCTTTATTTCCATGATAAACTTTGTTAATGTGTAAATGTTTTACAGTGAAATGATGTCCTTATTGCACACTTATCTGGTTGGATCATTGATATCTAATTATTTGTCTTAATGAGTGTGCTTGTACATATTCTGAGAGATTTTAATAATTTTTAATTTGTTTTAATAGGTGCTTATACATTTTCTGAAAGATTATAGTAATTTTAATTCCTCAAAAATCCTATTTTCATCAAATAAGTTCAATCCATAACTCGTGGCCTTCATGTGCTTAGGTTATTCTCTTTTTTTAGAAGTTAAATGTAAATGTTAGTTTGAAGTTTGTTACGTAATTTGTTGAGTTGATTTAATTAGATTAAGAAAGAAATTTGAGTCAAGGAATTGGACTGTATTTACTGTAGAAGTATCAGTGTAATAAACTATACATTTAGATTATAATACTTTTATTTTCTTTTCTAGTTGATTTGTTTGAGAGACAAAAAATAAAAACAAAAATAGAAAATTGTAGGTGCCTTAGGTTAAGCTTTTAAATAATAAAATGAGACGAGCCTCGCTAAAAAAAATACATAAACAACGGGGCCCTCATAAAAGTATATATTAAAAATACATTGACTTCGGGATGGGCCGTTTAGTGAATTGCATGGCCTTCCCCAAAATAATAATGCGTTAGTCTCTTTAGGTGCGTATTTTAATAACATTACCTTCTTAAAATCGAGTGCACATTTATGTGACCCAAATCCAAATCTCAATGAAGTCAAAATGTGTCAATAACCACGGGTACGTTGATGTGACGTGGTTCGAGACGCATTTTCAAGACGTCGCAATTCTCATAAAAAATAATGATAAAAGCGATTCAAAGTTAAAAGCACATAGGTAAAGAAACGTATTAAAAATCAGATAATTTAACTAAATATAACAGTAAAGAGACAGCGCTAGAACCACGGAACTCGGGAATGCTTAACACCTTCTCCCGGGTTAACATAATTCCTTAGCCGGATTTTTAGTTTGTAGACTGTAATACAGAGTCAATTTTTTACTCGATTTGGGAGTCAAACTAGTGATTTGGGACACCATAAAACTCTCAAGTGGTGACTCCAACTCTTAATAATAAATGTCGTTTCGATTGTGCTTTAACTGGAAAAACTCCCTTTATTACATCTTTCGCGGTGTGCGGTAGGTAAAAATGAGGTGTGACAGGCATATTGTTAGTGACTGTCCCATACTTGGTAGGGGTGAATCTTCACAGACTACTCAGCTGCCGCAGTGGGCTCCTTAGAGTTCTTAGTCTATGATCACGGCTCCAACTGCTGCCCTACTTGCCTAGCTAGCCAGGGGTGGAGGCCAGTGATATAGATGTCGCCCTCACGAGAGGGGTCGGGCCAGATATTATTGTATTCCTGCATGCACTGAGGCTGTTGCCTCTGATTCCCTCATTACAGGTATTATACTGGTTTGTCACAGAGAGGTATCAGTTATATTCGATCCAGACTCTACTTACTCTTATGTGTCTTCTTATTTTTCTTTGCATTTGGGTATGCCTCGGGATTTTCTAAGTGCCCCTATTTATGTTTCTACTACTGTGGGAGATTCTCTTGTTATGGACCGCATTTATCAGTCATGTTTGGTTAGTATTTATGGTTTTGAGACAAGAATAGATCTATTGTTACTCGGTATGGTTAACTTTGATATTATTCTGGTCATGGACTGGTTGTCGCCCCATCATGCTATTCTTGATTGTCACGCCAAGACCGTGACACTGGTTGTGCCAAGTGTTCCACATATTGAGTGGAGTGGTACTTTAGATCACACTCCTAGTAGAGTTATCTCTTTCCTTAAAGCTCAGCGTATGCTTGAGAAAGGGTGAGCCGCGTTTTTAGCTTATGTGAGAGATGTTAGCATTGATACCCCTTCTTTTGATTTTGTTCCAGTGTTATGGGATTTCCCCGATGTGTTTGCAGCTGATCTTCCGGGCATGCCACCTGATAGAGACATCGATTTTGGTATTGATCTATTGCCGGGCACTCAGCCCATTTCCATTCCTATGTATCGTATATTTCCTTATGAGTTGAAAGATTTAAAGTATCAATTGCAGGAAATGGTTGGTAAGGGTTTTATTCGGCCCAGTGTATCACCGTGGGGTGCTCCGATCTTGTTTGTGAAGAAGAAAGATGGTTCTATGCAGATGTGCATTGATATCGTCAGTTGAACAAAGTTATAGTGAAAAACTGTTTTCCTTTACCTCGTATTGTTGATATCTTTGACCAGCTTCATGGCGCACAGGTGTTTCTCAAGATCGATTTGCGCTCAGATTACCAATAGTTGAAGATTCGGGAGCCAGATATCCCAAAGACTGCCTTCAAGACTCGGTATGGTGATTAAGAGTTCCTTGTGTCACACCGCCTTTTTACCGCTATTACTACACCCCGGGAAGGGATATAATAAAAGGAAGGAGTTTTTCCATTTTAAGGACAGTCGGAACGGGATTTATTTATTAAAATTCAGATTCGCCACTTGGAAGATTAATGGTGTCCCAAGTCACCGGATGAATCCCGAACCGAGGAAAGTTTGACTCTGTTACAGTCTGCGAACTAGAAATCCGGATAAGGAATTTTGTGGTTCTAGCACGGTCGCTCAACAGCTGTATTTGTTTTTATCTGATTTCTATATATGTTCCCTTTTTATGTGCATTTTAATATTCTGCTTTATTATTAAAATAATTACAACGTCGTGAAAATGTACGCCCGTGGCTTTTAACAGATTTCGACTTCGTTGAGAATTTGATTTGGGTTACATAAATGTGCACCCGTATTAAGAAGGTAATATTATTATAAATCGTGCCTAGAGTCTCTACGTCTTATTAACTTTGGGAAATTCGATAAAATTTGCTAAACGGTCCTTTCAAATCTAAGGTTTTCATAACAATTATTTGAGGGCCCCGCAATTGTGTATTTAATGCGGCGAGGCTCATCTCATTTTTATTTAAGGTCATGTCTAAAGTGTACTATATTTTCTATGCGTTTGTCTCAAATACTCAAGAATAAAGGTCTTAATTAATTAATATTACATAGGAATTATTACATTGGGGCCATGATCACATACGAGCCTAGGCCTTCAATCATTTTGGGCTTGATCACAGCCCATACGATAATGCCATGGCTAGGTGTAGCCGGACTGGTTGTATCAGCATAGGCCCAAGTCCTGGAACGTATATTAATATGTCAAGGCCTAATGGCCCAGGTCAGTCAAATTTTAAAACAAACAGACGAAGCCCATGTTTAACATTTACTTAATTTGGGGCTTGCATTTTAAACTTTCTCAGATTGAACTCGAGACAAAAGATGTATCTCATCGCTTCATTTTTCATATTGTTATAATCTAAATTCAAATTCAGAATAGTATCGTGCTTAACTATGGGGAACTTCCCTTTATTTCAATTCAAATTTATGTACAAAATTAAATATAGTAAAACTAAATTCATGAATCGAAACAGACTCATTATTCTATCACGAGCAATGTTATACTAAACGTTTGAAATTATTTCTAACACTAATTACGTTTGAACTAACTAACTGATATCATAATCAAGTTGTTTTTGCATTAAGAAATTATTTACAGAAGTAATATCAAATTAACACATATGAGTTCATATTAAATTTTCAAATTTAACAGTTGTGAACTTACAATTTCGCAAATAATCATGCGTTTAAAATAGATATATTATTTTTGGAAGAAAAAAATTATATAAATGTTCAATGATTCCGAAGTTATAACATGAAGTTTGAATTCAGCTATTATTTCTATCTTTTGTTTTACTGATTTTTATCATTAATCCTATTTACTATTTCAATAATACAATCTAAGGATACCATTACTAGACTTAATTAACAAACAGAGTCCAAAATAAAGTTCAGTCCATATTTAATTACAAACTAGTCTATTCCTAATGAATACACACTTTGAACTAAATTTTACATTGATAAAATGAAAAGACAATCAACAACTAAGCTTCATTTTTTCTTCAATTTTGCATTTATAGCCTCAATTAATAGAGATTGTACCTGGAAACAAAGGAATCAATAAGATCTAGGCAAAGAATAGGATCAGCAATCAACAACAACTTGTAAATTGATCATAACAACTCCAGCAAACCACACCCAAACCAAAATGATGATAAACCAGTAGAGAACCCACAGATACTAAACCAGACCACGAATCAAAAATTGACTCCACACAATACCAAACTAACAGTAACTCGATCACTAAAGCTCAATAGAAGAGGAACACAGACTTAAAATTCGCTTGTAGGACTAATGAAATAGTGATATTTTTATGTTTTTTTCAAGCTTTGATGTGAACAGAAGTACGAATTAAGATTGCAAATAGAAAGGGAAATGTTTTAGTATTTCAGATTTTTCTCCAAACTTCCAAACTTGTTCAATAAAGGCTGATGAAGCCTATTTATAAATTTGAAAAGGGAGGGAATTTCAAAATCTGAAATTGTCCCTTAGTCCCTTATTTTATTGCAACTAGACCCCTATTATTTTATTTAATTGACACTTTTCCCCTTTATTAATGCAATATTAACCATTTACACCAATCTAGAAGGTTCCTTTACTTGGATTTTACCCTTCTACCCCTATCTCAAATTGGCATTTACTGCACTACCCTTTTATCATGCCTGAAATACCCTCAACCCCTTAGGTATTTTCCATTAAACCAGATAGGATTCCCAAATCTACCCCTACCTCTTTAGGATTATTACAATGAACCTAATGCCATTCCCCAAACTAACCTTGCCTTCGTATTTTATTTACCCTTTCACCCGTACTGCCCTTAACCCTAATTATAATCAAATGACTTTTATTTAAAAAAATTACTCTAAGAATCAGAATTGAAAACTTTAAATAATTACAAGAACTAATCAATTAATAGTCAATTAACAGATACAACCAAATCAAAACTAAGTAATCAATTAACAAGATTCAGAAAATCAATCAAACAATAAAGAATCCGGTTAAAAGAAAACCTTAGTTACTAATCATGTTTTAAAACAATCAGAACCCTAAAACAAAGTATAACAGTATGAACAGAAATCAAACCTAAAACTATATCACTTTTATCAAGAATTAACAACAAAAAGAAAATCATGGACATGCAAGAAAAACAAAAATAAAACGGAAAAAGGAACTTAGCATTTTTTCTTGTTTTCTAATTTCCTATAGACTTTCTTTCCTTCTTACTTTTTTTTATTTCTTCTGTTCTTTTCTTTCTTCATTTTTTCCTTGATTTTCCAGGGTTTTAAAAACCTTGGATATCATTTTTGGACTCTTGGACTTTTGGCAGTCCTTTGGACTTTAGTTTGAACTCTTTTAGTGGTTTTCAAGGTTAAAGACTCTTAGAATATGGCCTAGGGTGTTTAAGGGATGCTATGGGATGGTTTTGGAGTGGTGGTGTTCGCCGGAGTGGGGTTCTGGCGGCACTCAAATCAGTATTCGAAGAGATCTAGGCTTGTTCGAAGAAAAAAATTCAGAAGGATGGAAAGGGGAGGCCTAGGCGGTTCTAGGGTGTTAAGGGTAGAGGCAGAAGCCAACCTTGTGTTCGCCGGAGTACGGTTCCGGCGACACTTGGATGAATATTCGAGGAAACCTGGTCTGTTTTGAAGAAAACTACCTAAGGGGGGTGGAAGAGGGGGCTTAGCCCTTTCTATGGTGTTAATGGCAAGGTCATCGGCGTAGGTTACATTTCCCACCGGTGAGGGTTCCGGTGGGGTTGGTGAGAGGAGAAGGGGGTGGCTAGGGTTAGGTCATGAGGAAGATGATGATAGAAAATGAACGAATATAAGGTGTTTGGTATATTTAAAAGGTGTATAATTTTCTGAGCCGTTGGATTAGGTATATTAACGGCTCAGATGTACTTGGCTAAAAACGATTTCATCTTATTTTAATTAATGATTCAATTCCACCCCTTAGATCAATTAGATGAACGGCCAGGATTTGACGACTTAAACGTCGTCGTTTGACTTATAAAATGGCATGTATACCTGATCGTTTGATCAAAATTTTAATGGCCCAGATTGATTAATTTTAAACGATGTCGTTTGGATTAGGACCAGGAAGATGGGTATCAATATTTTGGGCCTGGGTCAATTGTATTGAATGTTTTTTTAATTTCTTGGGCCATTGATATTATAAGCCCGATTTTATGTATATTAGTATTTTTTATTTTGTATTTTATTTCCTTTATATATTTTGTATTTTCCTTTTGTATTTATTTATTTCTTTTTGTATTTCTTTCTTGTATTTTGTTTTTCTTCTATTTTTCTGATATTTGTTAAATTTGGAAGTAATTAATTTCTATTTTATGGTATTTTTCAATTAAAACATAAAAATGCTATTTTTATTTTTCCTTAATTTGTTCTCAAAATGTATTAATACCAAAAATTGTAAAATTAAAATCCTAATACTCCTACATATTTTTGTATACTTTTTATGAATTATTATGCAGCTAATTAACACAAAAATGACAAAAGTTTAAAAAAATTCATTTTGTTTAGATTTTGGGAATAATTTTCTTAGGGCAAAAATCACGTGCTCACAGCTGCCCCTCTTTGCTCGGGAACACGCAGTGTTTCAATGCAAAGATAAGTGAGCATTAATAAGGGATTTTTGCCCATTCGCATATTCCGTGTGAAGCATTTTTTGGAAAGTTTGACCGCATCTTGCTTCAAAGATTGCCTACATATCCTGGGCTAAACAGGAATCAGGTCAGTGTAGTTTAGGAATGTCTGGTAGCTGGGCCTACTAGGAGCTGTGATCTCATTGCTGCTGTTGTTGTTACTGCTTGTTGATCCCCTTATTACACCATTTGTAAAGATAAAAGAAGTTATCCTAAGCTATGCCCTGTGTTTTACAAAATCCTATCTAATTTCTGCTATCTTGTGTTCTTAAACTGCCTTGATCTTGCCACTTGCATTCTTTCAATATGACTTTCACTATGTCCATTCTTCAGGTGGACTCCTGCTTATGATTGCTTGAAAAAGTATTCCTTATTTTTCAGGTGGGCTCCTGCTTCCGATTGCTTCGAAAAAGTATTCCCTTATTCTTCAGGTGGGCTCCTGCTTGCGATTACTTCGAAAAAGTATTCCTTTAATCTTCAGGTGGACATCCTGCTTGCGATAACTTTGAAAAAGTATTCCCTTATTCTTCAGGTGGGCTCCTGCTTGCAATTGCTAAAAACATGTTCCGTTGTTATTTAGGTAGGTGCCTGCTTACTGAAATTGGAATGTATTCCCTTGTTCTTCAAGTGGGCGCCTTCTTACACAATTGAAAAACAAAGAAAATTTTTCTGCCCCAGTATGGTGCATGAGTATATCATGTTATCAAATATCATAATTTAAAGCTAAATTTCAAATGGTACTTCCCTTGTTTTCCAGGTGGGTGCCTGCTTACTGCATTTGAAAAGATATTCCCTTGTTCTTCAGGTGGGTGCCTGCTTACGAACTTTGAAAAGATATTCCATTATTATTCAGGTGGGCGCCTGCTTACGAACTTTGAAAAGATATTCCCTTGTTCTTCAGCTTGGCGCCTGCTTACGAATTTTGAAAAGATATTCCCTTGTTCTTCAGGTGGGCGCCTGCTTGTGAAATTTTAAAAGATATTCCCTTGTTCTTCAGGTGGGTGCCTGCTTACGTCATACAAAACAAAGAAAATTTCTGCCCCAGTTTGATAACTGGGTGCGTGACATTACTGAGTGTTAACTTGCGATAAAAGTTGTGCTATACTTCCCTTGTTTTTCAGGTGGGTGCCTGCTTGCTGTGCTTAAATTGTATTCCCTTGTTCTTCAGGTGGGTGCTTTCTTATAATGAACTGAAATGTATTCCTTTATTCTTCAGGTGGCCACCTGCTTACAAATTTTGAAAAGATATTCCCTTGTTCTTCAGGTGGGCGCCTCCTTACGTCATACAAAATAAAGAAAATTTCTGCCCTAGTTTGATAACTGGGTGCAGCATATTATCATACTTACAATTCGAAAATTAAAGACTATACATCCCTTATTCTTCAGGTGGGTGCCTGATTACTGAGGTTGAAATGGATTCCTTTGCATATTGTTGCTTTCCTTTAAAACTGAACTATCTTCCCTTATTCTCCAGGTGGGTGCCTGATTGTCGAAACTTTTTGTGATCCCTTGTTATCCAAATTGGTCACATTCATTTTAAAGTGATTAGTAAGAATTTGAATCTTTTTTCCCTCTTCTAATCAAAAAACAATTTGTTAGTATAAAATGGTGGTTAGCTGCTGGCATTCTTGTTGGCCTTGCTCCCACATTTGAACTTGCTCCAACTTGCTCTTCTGAACCTGTTTTGCCTTGCCATAATTTCCGGCTATCTTTCAAAATTTTCTGATCGTGATGACCCAAATGTTTCCCTTGTATCTCTGTCTTGGTATTTCTTCCTCTTTCTTGTGAACTTTTGCTTTTCTCCCCTAAATATCTGATTACCATATGTCCTCCATGTTTCAATTGTCCTTTAATAAATCCCGATCTTATTGTGCCATATAACTGAGAAGCTGGTAGTTAGCTTCAACTGACAATGTCTTATAGACATATTCCAAGAAAAATGAAATGCACTGACCTCGAAGTTTTGACGATAGAAATACTTTGTAAAGGACAGGACTTATCTGAGTGGGAAGGCTGATTCTTTTGATCATGCCATGCATTTGGATTAACCAACCTAGTCTGTCCAACCAACAACTGTCAATTGCCACTTTTTCCAACTTGATCTTCAACAAAACCCAAACTTTGCTTGTTTTGCCGCCTTTTAACCACAAACTTCATTCTTACTTTCGCCTTACGGTGACCGTGAAGGTTTTCACCAATAAGACTCTCTCGTTTTCATTTCTCTTAACACACATCGCCTTATGGTGCTCGTGAGTGTTTTCACCAATAAGACTCTCTCATTTTTATTTCTGTCAACTCACATTGCCTTACAGTGCCCGTGAGGGTTTTCACCAATAAGACACTCT
Source organism: Nicotiana glauca (assembly GCA_026770625.1). Classification (NCBI taxonomy): domain Eukaryota; kingdom Viridiplantae; phylum Streptophyta; class Magnoliopsida; order Solanales; family Solanaceae; genus Nicotiana; species Nicotiana glauca. The sequence goes on from MU773869.1 coordinate 42,710, forward strand.
CATTTTATATCTCTCAATTCGCATCGCCTTACGATGCCCATAAAGGTTTTCACCAATAAGACTCTTATTTTTATATGTCTCAACTCACATCGCCTTATGGTGCCCGTGAGGGTTTTCACCAATAAGACTTTCTTATTTTCGATCTTTCACTTTCTGTTACCAAAGTGTTGTCCATAACATGATTCGCCTTACCTGATTGTATTGACATTTCTTAAAATTGATTAGAAGGTCATTCTTTGTAACGTAATGTGGCTTTTGGATGGGTTTAGAAAGAATGATATGAAAGCTCAAAATTTTCCAACGCGGGTTCAAAAATTACAACTTTCGAAATCATATCTTGTATAACATAACTTCTGCCCCAATTTCTTTCTTTGGGGATTCTTGGATTTTTCTTCTGTTATGACTGAACATCAGTGAGGATGCTTACGTACCCTTCGGGATCAAGTCAAACATAGTTCGGATCATAGAATTTGCTTCATTGTTGCGATGTTTCCTTCCTCCCATTCTTCTTCTTTGCATTTCTTTCTTTTCTTTTTTTTCTTTTTCTTTTCTTCTCTTGACTTTCATCATTTAATCTTTGACTTTGATGTTGATTCCGAAAAAGGGATATGAAAGAAAATGTAATAAGGCTCGAAGGGATAACAATGGAGAAAGAGTTTGGATAGCGAAACAAAATGCCTTCATCATTTCAATTTCAAAAATATGACAAATATAATCAGATACATAAAGGTAAAGAAATCATACATAATATCTCTTGACTGCGTCAGAATTGATAGCCATTTCTACACATTTCCCTTCCACACCTGTTAGATATAACGCTCCGTTGGACAACACCCGTGATACAACAAATGGCCCCTGCCAGTTGGGAGCAAACTTTCCTTTTGCTTTTTCCCAATGAGGTAGGATACACCTTAATACCAATTATCCGACTTCGAATTTTCGTGGATGCACTTTCTTCTTATAAGCTCTGACCATTCTTTGTTGATACAATTTCCCATGACATACGGCTGCCAGTCTTTTCTCATCAATCAAGCTTAATTGTTCCAATCGATCTTTGACCCATTCATCATCATCAATTTCTGCCTCCGCAATAATTCGAAGAGAGGGTATTTCAACTTCTGCGGGTATTACTACTTCCGTGCCATAGACTAGTGAATAAGGAGTTGCACCTACCGAAGTGCGAATAGTAGTGCGATATCCCAACAAAGCAAATGGTAATTTCTCATGCCACTACCTTGATCCTTCAACCATTTTCTGAAGAATTTGGTTAATTTTCTTATTGGTTGCTTCAACTACTCCATTCACATTAGGACGATATGGTGTGTAATTGCGGTGCGTAATTTTAAACTTCTGACATGTCTCTGCCATCAAATGACTGTTAAGTTTGGCACCATTATCTGTTAATCACCTTCCGAATTCCGAATCGGCAAATGATGTTTGCATGCACAAAATCAACCACTGCTTTCTTGGTCACTGCCTTGAATGTTTTTGCCTCAACCCATTTAGTAAAATAGTCAATGGTAACTAGAATAAACATGTGCCCATTAGATGTTGCTGGCTTGATCGGCCCGATGACATCCATACCCCAAGCAACGAAAGGCCATGGTGCTGACATTGTATGCAACTCATATGGTGGAGAATGAATCAGATCTCCATGTATTTGGCATTGATGACATTTGCGCACAAAGATGATGCAATCTCGTTCCATAGTGAGCCAATAATATCCTGCTCTGAGGATTTTCTTTGCTAGTATATACCCACTCATATGCGGTCCACAGACTCCCGCATGTACTTCGGCCATAATTATTGTAGCCTGCTTTGCATCTATACATCTCAACAAATCGAGATCCGGGGTTATTATACAAAACCCCTCTGCTAAAGAAAAATCCACTTGCCAATCGTCTGATAGCTCTCTTTTGATCCCCTGTGGCCTGTGCCGGATACACCCCCATTATGAGGTACTCTTTAATATAATGGAACCATGGCTCACCATCGAGTTTCTCTTCTACTGTATTGCAATAAGCATGTTGATCGCGAACCTGAATTTGCAATGGGTCCACATAAACTTTGTCCCGATGATGTAACATTGATGCCAGAGTGGCCAGAGCATCGGCAACTTCATTATGGATTCTCGGGATGTGCTTGAATTCTATGAACTGAAATGGCTGGCACAATTCACGCAAACACTACCGATATGGTATGAGTTTTAAATCCCGTGTTTCCCATTCTCTTTGAATCTGATGTACCAAGAGATCTGAGTCACCCATGACCAAAATCTCTTGGACACCCATATTTATAGCCATTCTTAATCCGAAAATGCATGCTTCATATTCAGCCATATTATTGGTACAAAAGAAACGAAGCTGAACGGTGACAGGATAATGCTGACCCGTCTCTAAAATAAGTACTGCTCCTATTCCGACGCCTTTGTTGTTAGCAGCCCCATCAAAGTATAACTTCTAGCCAGGCTTTTCATCATGTTCCAATTCATCAATGTACATTACCTCCTCATTAGAAAAATGTGTTTTCAGTGGTTTATATTCATTATCCACTGGATTCTCCGCTAGGTGATCGGCAACTGCTTGTGCTTTCATCGCAGTGTGGGTTACATAAACAATATCAAACTCTGTAAGCAGGATATGCCATTTAGCAAGCTTCCCTGTGGGCATGGGTTTCTGAAAGATGTACTTCAACGGGTCCAACCGGGAAATGAGATACGTGGTATAGGCTGACAAATAATGTTTCAACTTCTGTTCCACCCATGTCAAAGCACAACATGTCCTCTCCAATTGAGTGTATTTTATCTCGTAAGATGTGAATTTCCTTCTGAGGTAATAAATTACCTGTTCCTTCTTCCCTATTTCATCATGCTGTCCCAGTACACAGCCGAAAGAATTATCCAACACCGTCAAATAAATGATTAGAGGTCTTCCTGGCTTAGGCGGAACCAATACATGTGGGTTGCCCAAGTATTCCTTGATTTTATCAAATGCGGCTTGACATTCATCTGTCCATTTAGCTACAACATCTTTCTTCAGCAATTTAAAGATAGGCTCACAAGTTGATGTAAGCTGAGCAATGAATCTGCTAATGTAATTCAACCTGCCTAGCAAACTCATCACATCTTTCTTGCTCTTTGGCGGAGGCAATTCCTGGATGGCTTTGATTTTGGACGAGTCCAGTTCAATACCACGTCGACTCACCACGAACCCCAACAACTTCCCTGATGGCACCCTAAAAGCATATTTTGCTGGATGGAGCTTGAGATTGTACCTGCGAAGCCTCTGGAAACACTTCCTCAGGTCTTTAACATGGTCATGCTGCTTTCTGGACTTGATAATGACGTCATCCACATAAACTTTGAATCACCCAATGTATCATATCATGGAACATGGTGGTCATTTCCGTCATCTGTGTTGCCCCGGCATTTTTCAGTCCAAACGGCATTACCCATTAACAGTATGTTCCCCAAGGTGTGATGAATGCCGTCTTTTCAGCATCTTCCTCATCCATCGGAATCTGGTTGTAACCCGTATAGCAATCCACAAAAGAACCAATCTCATGTTTGGCACAATTGTCAATAAATATGTGAATGTTTGGTAATGGAAAATTGAGGTTTCGATAATCAACACACACCCTGATTTTTCCGTCTTTCTTTGGAACAGGCACAACATTGGCTAACCAAGTGGGATATTTAGTAATCCGTATTAACTTTGCTTCAAACTACTTATTGACTTCTTCTTTTATTTTCACACTGATATCTAATTGAATTTCCTCGACTTCTGTTTAACAGGCGGACATTCTAAATAAGTGGGCAATTTATAGACCACCAAATTAGTGCTCAGTCCCGGCATGTCATCGTATGACCATGCAAATATATCTTTGTATTCATGTAATAGCTTTATCAATTCTTCCCTGAGTGAAGCTTCCAAATGAACGCTTATCTTTGTTTCCCGAACATTTTCCTGATCCCCCAAATTAATGGCTTCGGTCTCATTCAAGTTCGGTTTGGGTTTTTCCTCACACTTACTCAAACTCTTTATTAATTTCTTCCCAAGCCTCCTCATCATCATACTCCACCTCATTATCACATTCAAATTCTTGTATTACTATTTGATTATCAAGACTAGGCCGGGAATTCCGCATGCATGACACATCATTGAAATCAACATAAAATGGACTGTTCAAGTAAAAGAAAAATAAAATAAGGCTATCAGGAATGGAGGGAGAAAGAAATTTCATTTCATTAAAATTCAAAAGATAACAAGGTTTGACTCATCTGGTTGGACGGAACATAGAAATCTGTATTACAAACCTTGAAATAAAACAAATTTAAAAGCAAAATAAACGCTAACTACCACAACTGCCTCCGAGTCGGAAGAGGAGTAGCTTCCCATTATTCAATTTGGCCCGGGATCCAACAAACTGGACATCAATTCTACTTGTGCCTTCATCCACTTCTACAATATCCACTTCTTCAAATAGATTTTCAAATCTTACAAGTAGCTCCATGTTGGGCCTTATCTCTGCTAAGTTAGGCATCACTGTTGCTAGGCGCCTTTTTGTACCAGACCTGACGAATGAACGGGAGAAGCGAGGGATAGGCTTAGGGAGGGTCCACCCTTTCTTCTTCAGTTTTCGGGCTCTCTTTATATCAGCAATGGTTGGTTTAAAGCCCAGCCCGAAAGTATCAATGTTTCCGAGAATAGATACCGGTTGTGTAATGCCATGTAATACAGCTCACAATCCCTTTCCAGGGAGAAATTCATTTTTCAACATCTCCATGGCAACCAAAGCTGATGCGGAAGCCACCTTTGGCATAGGGACGTGCTCGCCCTCTGGAACCTTAGCGACTGATACGGTATCTACCACTTGGTACACCCATGGGCCTTTATCGCCCTCAACCTCTTCAAAGGGAGTGATGGTGTTGCAAGAATTATCTTCGCCATGGACCACAATTTCTTGACGGTCCCACTCGAACTTTACCATCTGATGAAGTGAGGATGGAACAGTCTTTGCAGCATGGATCCATGGTCGACCCAGCAGAAGATTATAGGATACAGCAACATCCAAGACTTGAAATTCCATTGTAAACTCTACCGGCCTGATGGTAAGTTCCAGCACAATGTCTCCAATAGTATTATTTCCTCCCCCGTCGAATCCACGTACACAAATGCTATTCTTGTGGATTCTTTCATTATCAATCTTGAGCTTTTCCAAAGTAGACAAAGGACATATGTTGGCACTCGACCCGTTATCAATCAACACACGGGTCACTACCGAATGTTCACATTTCACAGTAAGATACAAAACTCTGTTATGTTCCATTCCTTCTACCGGTAGTTCGTCATTTGAAAATGTCACCCTGTTCACCTCAAATATTTTATTTGCGATATTTTCAAGATGACTCACTGTAATCTTCTCAGGCACATGAGCCTCATTCAAAATTTTCATTAGTGTGCTACGATGTTCATCTGAGTGAATTAGCAGGGACAATAGAGATATTTGCACTAGCATTCTCCTTAATTGTTCTACTATCGAGTAATCCTGCGGTTTCATTTTCCTCAAGAATTCCTCGGCCTTCTCCTCAGTAACAGCATTCTTCACAGGAGCCGGATTATCTTTGGTAAGTTTTGCTTTTCTTAATCCTTCGGGGGCAAAGCACCTCCCCGATCTTGTCAAACCGCGGGTTTCACAAATTTCATCTTTAACCTCTTTTCCTTGATACATGACAGTCACCCTGTTGTAATTTAATAGTACAGCTTTAACATCCACAATGGGCAATTGAGTGACCGGTTTGATAAAGACCGGTTCTGTTTGGGCCCCTTTCACAATCAACACAGGTTTTGCACTTGCTCCCGGGACTATCACTTTTACTGGCTCGGGTTTTGTCACTACCACTAGTTCATCCATCACTTGCTTGACTGTAATCACCACTTTCTCACCCATTGCTTTCTCCTCTACCTTGCTTTAATTTTCCTTAATCATCATTACAGTTTGAGAAGGCCTTTTACAATTTCCCCTTTGTATCAACTCTATCATATGAGCTTCATGATGAACAGGCAAGGGGTTTTGTGTAATATTGGGAGCTTCGGGGGCCTGGACTTCAATTCTTCTTGAATTAGTGAGCTCCTGAATTGAGGTTTTTAGATGCCAACACTTATCCGTATCGTGTCCTGGAGCTCCTGAACAGTACTCACAGCTAACAGAATGGTCCAGGTTCCTTGGTGGTGGGTTCGTGATTTTAAATTCAATGGGGTTTAGGATCCCGAGCTGCCTTAGTATATGAAATAGACTGGTGTATAATTCTCCTAATGGAGTAAAAGTCTTCTTCTTTTGTAGCCTATCATTCCTGACACCGGGAATAGGATAGAAGCCTGTTCCACCAGGGTTTTTATATGTTTTGGATGGTGGATATGTATTCTGGGTGTGATATGTGTTATGAGGCGCGGGTGCACACCATGGTGTTTGCGGTTGTGGGTAGGTTAGAGCGTGGTGCACTGAAAATTGTGGAACAGGTGGAGGATAGTAGTGTTGGGGTGGTCCATATGGTGTTGGTGGGTGAGGCTGATGATGTGGGCGAGGTTGGTGGTAGTAAGGATTAGGATTCCTGGACCATGATCTTCCTTATACAACGGCCGCCTCTTCTTTCTTCTTTTCCCCAAGGACCCCTCCGGTGCTTGTTTGAATTTCCTGGGTTGTGGCTTTTATCACCGAATAGTTGATAATCTTGTTAGTTTTTAAACCCTCTTTTACCGTACTCCCCATTTTGACAACTTCATTGAATGTCTTTTCACTGCTGATACCAAATGTCCTTAATATGCGGGCTCTAAAGCTTGCAAGAAATAATCCACCATTTTACCTTCGTTCATGGGTGCATGAACTCGAGTGGCCTGCTCTCTCCATCTCAATCCATATTCTCTAAAACTCTCCTCTGGATTTTTCTCAATCTTCGTCAAGGAGAGTCTGGCGGAAAAAATCTCCAAATTATATTGAAAGTGATTGGCAAAGGCCTGGGCTAAATCATACCAAGTAAACCAACGATTGTGATCCTGCCTTGTGTACCACTCTAAAGCTGATCCACTAAGGCTCTGACAGAAATATGCCATTAGTAACTAATCTTTTCCACCGCCGCCCCGCATTTTGCTACAAAATCCTCTCAAATGCGCCATAGGGTCACCATGACCGTCATAGAGATCAAACTTTGGCAATTTGAAACCTTCCGGTAATTGTACTTCTGGAAATAGGCATAAATATTTATAGGCCACACTCACTTGTCCCCCAATGCCCTGCATATTTTAGAAAGACCGTTCAAGACTTTTCACTTTACTGATCATTTCTTCTTGTTCAGGGTTCTTTGGAGCTTTCTCTTCCTCGGATATGTCAATGAGAGGAGTATAAGGATAAGGCTCGTGATGTGTGAAAGTTGGTTCTGGTGGATAGTATTGGTTTTCTTGGGGTATGGAACATAGGTTCACTTGTAGACTTGTGTAATGTATTCGGTGGAGGAGCCATATACACAGGAGCAACTGGAGGTGGTGGTGGGGCCTGTTTTGGTGGTGGAGGAGGTGGTGGTGTTTGTGAGGTAGTTGCATAGTAGGGTGGATATATAGGATAGGTCGGAGATGAATTTACAGTAGAAGGGTCTTGTGTTTGGACTGGTGGAGAAACATAAACAGGATTGGTTGCGTATGTGGGTAAAGGTTGTCCCTTCGCCCAGGCCTAGTACATTTCAGCCATCTGCTTAAGCTTGTACATTTATTCTTTCATAGCATATACGTCTACCACCTCATCATCCCAGGCCGGGTCCACAACTCTAGCCTCAATATCTTGGCTAATTGCTGTCGTCATATCTTTAGAGCGAGTATTATACTGATGGGTTGCCAGAATGCTAGCTAGATAAAAACCACATGTCTGGACTTAACAACACCAACGCTCATTAGTGGTTAGATCATTATTGATCAAATAATCGCATATTGGGAGCACAGATATATTTAAACAATTTTGCTCGGCCACATCCATCATCCCAACTTTCTTGACTATGGCTTTTCATTTATTTTTGCCTTTTCTTGCATTGCCAATTCTTTTGCTCCGGCTTTTCTTTCACCATTTTTCTTTCTTTTCTTTTCTCTCTCTCTTTTTTTCTTTTTCATGTTCTTTTGATTTATGTTTATATGATTAATATCGATCCTATAAATTTGCCTATCGCGTATGTGTTTGAAGAAAAACAAAACACAAATACAGATTTTTGGGAGTTTTCAAATTTATTAATAGCCAACAACGATTACAAATATGGACTCTAAATGATAACTAAACTACAACCCACTAAACAACAGTTTGAATTGAAATGCAAAATGAAAAATACAGACTCGAATGCTTAACCTAATGCAAAATGGACTCAAGAATACATGAAAGATCCTAGTGCCTGCGGGACATCGTTCGGTCTCGCCACGGGCCTATATGCAAGTCCCTTTTGGAGTCGGTCTAGGTCACCCATTATTTGTTTCACGAATATCATCACTNACCTTTCTTCTGCATTCTTTGCCAACTGTCCCCGAACCCCGGCTAGTTCTTTTTCTGTTTAGTCATGGTCAAAGCTATAATCACTCACTTTTTGTCGCAAATTGTCAATCAACTTTGCATCTCGGGCATTTCGGATAGGGGTTTCGGCTGCTATCCTTATTTTCTGAATTTGAGTTCGTAATGCCTCATTTTCTATAACCAATTGCCTTTTCTCACCCTCGCCAGCTGCTACCTGCACACTGTTTTCGAACTTGAGGTCTTGGACTTGCTTTTCCAGCATGCTAATCTTTTCCCGGCACTCATTTTCTTTAGCCAACCAATACCACTGCTCTCTTGACAACTTAGCAAATTCTTGGATATGAGGTTTTTTAGCTGGCCTTTCATGCTCACAATCTCTTCTATACCAAGCGGAATAACCAGGTGACACTTCACCTTTAGCCCGATCCCTTACACAGATATGTGATTTCAAACATTTACATTCATTCCTAATTTGACGGACTTTTGCTTCAGGAAATTGCCCGTCAGGACTAATCTCAATTACTTGAGTGCTGAGGTCCCCATCGTTTGGCACTATCTGATATCATCCGAGTTGCCGTAAGACTTGAGATGGAGCATAGGGTTGAATACTTTTAAGCCCCATTAAGGGAAAATGCGACCCCTCTGCCGGCATGTATATGATTTCATTGACAGGTAACTACCCGAATGTCCATTTTATTTGACTAGTAGTAAGGGATTGGAAGTATGTTGTCCAACCCTTAAATCCCTCCGTCAATTTGACCCCTTTTATCCTCGTGTAGAATTCTTCTATGCATGTTTTCTCTGAAGACCCGTAGCTCAAAAATTGAGGACGATGGCACAAGTGCTCGATCATCCACATTTGTAATAACAAATTGCATCCCTCGAAGAAATCTACTCCGGCTTTACAAGCTGTCAGGGCACGAAAGACATCAGCTAACATCATAGGTGACAAAGTACTATTATCTTGAGTGAGGAGAGTACTGACAATTCCGGCTATTCTTATATCAATATTCCCATCTTTCCTTGGGAACATATCAAACCCAAGAAGGTTACCATGAAAGCGAAACGTCTGTGCTCCTCCCATTTCGCATGATTTGCTTTGCTGCAGATCTTGTTTCCCAGGTTGTTAAAGCCTCCGATATGACCATATCTATGATATATGAATTTCATAGTACAAAAATCATTCGCCAAATCTT
>MU773869.1:52467-67467 GCA_026770625.1 Nicotiana glauca
CGAACACTCCGGGCTATTTTCAGGGAATCTAAAAATCTGTGAACAGTAACAGCTCTTGGAGCAACCAAGTATTTGTCCTTCAGGGGAACCTCATCTTTCCCAATGTAACTGGCAACATCCTCTAATGTCGGGGTAAGCTCGAAGTCAGAGAAATGAAATACATTATGTGATGGATCACAACAAGTAACCAAGGCTCTGATGATATCTCCTCGAGGTACAATATCAAGTAACCCAGTAAGACCTTTCAAGTATTTCTTGACTTCGTCTTGTCCATCCTTACCCACATCATTCCACCATAGATGTAACTCCAAAGGGATTTTATTCATGATTGAAAAAGGTTTATTTTGAATCGTGCTCATCCAGCACATTTATTAAAATGATTTAATCACTTATTATAACCTTAAAAATAAAAGACAATATATTTTTCACAATTTTAATTTCCAAAATAAAACCAAATTTTGCAAATACGGCCTTTCAACACTCCAAATGAAGATTTTAAGGCTATGCTTGCTAATTTGGAGAAATGACTCAAAAGTGGTCGTTTTTGCACAAACAACCTTTCGACGCCTTTTCGAGACATTCGGCCATTTTGACAAAACGACATCATTTGATTTATGATAAAAATTCAAAATTTGACATTTTTTTAGTTATTTTTATAAAAAAAGTATGGTTGGACCCGTCAAGGGTTGCCTACGTATCTTACACGTGGTGAGAATCAGACCAGCGTAGTTCGGAGAAATTATGTTTAGACAAACTATTTTTGATTTTTGGCAAAATTGAATCATTCCAACTATTTTTGATGACAAAATTTCTATATATATATTTTTTTTATTTATTGGAAAAACCAATTAAAATTTTGAAGCAAAACAATGTAATATTGATTTTTTCTCTTTTTTTTTATTTCAATAATCCAAAACAAGTCAACAAATTTTATTTATTATTTTTTTTATAAAGAAAATCCTATAAAATTTCGACACAGTTTCGGTAGTATTTGAATGTCGATTTTTTTTCTAAAATCAACAATTGTTATTTTCTCTTTTCTTTTTACTCAATTCTTTTCCTAGCCGGTCAGCATGATGGTTCGAGACAAATAAATGCAACACATAATCATGATGGTCTTTTCATATTTGGGTTACCTGTCCTAGACAGACCCAACCCTTGTGTTGAGTCCCCTAAGTCATATGTGATGCAAATAAATGTCCCTATTTCTAGGTTCAAAACCTGGTTATTTGTCTAGATTGTGTACCCGAGCGGACGACTCGAGTCGAGGAGGGGGCTACGTACCGGGGACCCGCGGGATCGTCCGACTTAGTAACTTATCCGTCCTCTTTTCTTATTTGGGTATGAAACTAACAGAATGGGGAGTCTCAACCAGTAAGCACATCCTCGGAGCTAAGAAGAGAAGGGTTTTCGGCACAATTTATATACATTTCAAATAATATCAAAGCGTTAAATATTTAGCAGATTAATTATGAACATATAGGGAAATCAGATATAAACAATACAGCAATTTAACTGACCTCGAATTCTTAAACCCTGAACCATAAATTCTGGGTTTGTTATCCCCAGCAGAGTCACTAGAGCTGTCACATTTCCTTTTTACCGCTATTACTACACCCCGGGAAGGGATATAATAAAAGGAAGGAGTTTTTGCATTTTAAGGACAGCCGGAACGGGATTTATTTATTAAAATTCAGAGTCGCCACTTGGGAGATTAATGGTGTCCCAAGTCACTAGATGAATCCCGAACCGAGGAAAGTTTGACTCTGTTACAGTCTGTGAACTATTCGGATAAGGAATTCTGTTAATCCGGGAGAAGGTGTTAGGCACTCCCGAATTCCGTGGTTCTAGCACGGTCGCTCAACTGTTGTATTTGTTTTTATCTGATTTCTATATATGTTCCCTCTTTATGTAAATTTTAATATTTCGCTTTATTATTTAAAGAGTTACAACGTCGTGAAAATGTATATTTTGACCACACCGTACCAGTATGCCCGTGGCTTTTAACACATTTCGACTTCATTGAGAATTCGATTTGGGACACATAAATGTGCACCCGTATTAAGAAGGTAATATTATTATAAATCGTGCCTAGAGTCTCTACGTCTTATTAACTTTGGAAAAGTCCATGAAATTTTCTAAACGGTCCTTCCAAATCTAAGGTTTTCATAGCAATTATTTGAGGGCCCCGCAATTGTGTATTTAATGCGGCGAGGCTCATCTCATTTTTATTTAAGGTCATGTCGAAAGTATACTATATTTTCTATGCGTTTGTCTCTAATAGTCAAGAATAAAGGTCTTAATTCATTAATATTACCTAAGAATTATTACATTGGGGCCATGATCACATACGAGCCTAGGCCTTTAATCATTTTTGGGCTTGATCATAGCCCATACGATAATACCATGGGCAGGTGTAGCCAGACTGGTTGTATCAGCATAGGCCCAAGTCTTGGAACGTATATTAATATGTCCAGGCCTAATGGCCCAGGTCAGTCAAATTTTAAAACCAACCGACCAGGCTCATGTTTAACATTTACTTAATTTGGGCCTTGCATTTTAAACTTTCTCAGATTGCACTCGAGACAGACTATGTATCTCATCGCTTCATTTTTCAGATTGTTATAATCGAAATTCAAATTCAGAACAGTATCGTGCTTAACTATGGGGAACTTTCCTTTATTTCAATTCAAATTTACGTATAGAATTAAATCTAGTAAAACTAAATTTCAGAATCGAAACAGACTCATTATTCTATCACGAACAATGTTATACTAAACGTTTGAAATTATTTCTAACACTAATTACATTTGAACTAACTAACTGATATCATAATCAAATTGTTTCTGCATTAAAAAATTATTTACAGAAGTAATATCAAATTAACACATATGAGTTCATATTTAATTTTCAAATTTAACAGTTGTGAACTTACAATTTCTCAAATAATCATGCATTTAAAACAGATCTATTATTTTTGGAAGAAAAAACTCTATAAATGTTCAATGATTCCGAAGTTATAACATGAAGTTTGAATTCATCTATTATTTCTAACTTTTGTTTTACTGATTTTTATCATTAATCCTATTTACTATTTCGATTATACAATCTAAGGATACCACTACTAGACTTAATTAACAAACAGAGTCCAAAATAAAGTCCAGTCTATATTTAATTACAAACTAGTCTATTCCTAATGAATACACACTTTGAACTAAATTTTACATTGATAAAATGAAAGACAATCAGCAACTAAGCTTCATTTTTTCTTCAATTTTGCATTTATAGCCTCAGTTAATAGAGATTGTACCTGGAAACAAAGGAATCAATGAGATCTAGGTAAAGTATAGGATCAACAATCAACAACAACTTGTAAATTGATCAAAACAGCTCCAGCAAACCAAACCCAAACCAAAATGATGATAAACTAGTAGAGAACCCACATATGCTAAACCAGACGACGAATCAACAATTGACTCCACACAATACCAAACTAACAGTAGCTCGATCACTAAAGCTCAATAAAAGAGGAACACGGACTTCAAATTTGCTTGTAGGACTAATGAAATAGTGATATGTTTATGGTTTTTTCAAGCTTTGATGTGAACAGAAGTACGAATTAAGATTGCAAGTAGAAAGGGAAATGTTTTAGTATTTCAGATTTTTCTCCAAACTTCAAAACTTCAAAACTTGTTCAATGAAGGCTGATGAAGCCTATTTATAGATTTGAAAAGGGAGGGAATTTCAGAATCTGAAATTGTCCCTTAGTCCCTTCTTTTATTACAACTAGACCCCTATTATTTTATTTAATTGACTCTTTTCCCCTGTATTAATGCAGTATTAACCATTTACACCAATCTAGAAGCTTCCTTTCCTTGGCTTATACCCTTCTACCCTTACCTCAAATTGGCATTTACTGCACTACCCTTTTATCCTGCCTGAAATACCCTCAACCCCTTAGGTATTTTCCATTAAACCAAATAGGATTCCCAAATATACCCCTACCTCCTTAGGATTATTACAATGAACCTAATGCCATTCCCCAAACTAACCTTGCCTTCCTATTTTATTTACCCTTTCACCGGTACTTCCCTTAACCCTAATTATAATCAAATGACTTTTATTTTAAAAAAATTACTCTAAGAACCAGGATTGAAAACTTTAACTAATTACAAGAACTAATCAATTAATTATCAATTAACAGATACAGCCAAATCAAAACTAAGTAATCAATTAACAAGATTTAGAAAACGAATCAAATAATAAAGAATCCGGTTAAAAGAAACCCTTAGTTACTAATCAGGTTTTAAAACAATCAGAACCATAAAACTAAGTATAGCAGTATGAACAGAAATCAAACCTAAAACTATATCATTTTTATCAATAATTAACATCAAAAAGAAAATCATGGACATGCAAGAAAAATAGAAATAAAACGGAAAAAGGAACTTAGCTTTTTTTCTTGTTTTCTAATTTTCTCTAGACTTTCTTTCTTTCTTCCTTTTTTTTCTTTCTTCTGTTCTTTTCTTTCTTCGTTTTTCCTTGATTTTCCATGGTTTTAAAAACCTTGGATATCATTTTTGGACTCTTGGACTTCTGGCAGTCCTTTGGACTTTTGGCAGTCCTTTGGACTTTAGTTTGAACTCTTTCAGTGGTTTTCGAGGTTAAATACTATTAGAATAGGGCCTAGGGTGTTTAAGGGATTCTATGGGATGGTTTTGGAGCGGTGGTGTTCGCCGGAGTGGGGTTCCGGCGACACTCAAATCAGTATTCGAAGAGATCTAGGCTTGTTCGAAGAAAAAGAATTAGAGGGATGGAAAGGGGAGGCCTAGGCGGTTCTAGGGTGTTAACGGTAGAGGAAGAAGCCAACCTTGTGTTCGCCAGATTAGGGTTCCGACGACACTTGGATGAATATTCGAGGAAATCTTGTCTGTTTTGAAGAAAACTACCTATGAGGGGGGGGGGGGAAGAGGGGGCTTAGACCTTTCTATGGTGTTAATGGAAAGGTCATCGGCATAGGTTACATTTCCCGCCGGTGGGGGTTCCGGGGGTTGGTGATAGGAGAAGGGGGCGGCTAGGGTTAGGTCATGAGGAAGAAGATGATAGAAAATGAACGAATATAGGGTGTTTTGTATGTTTAAAAGGTGTATAATTTTCTGAGCTGTTGGATTAGGTATATTAACGGCTCAGATCTACTGGCTAAAAACAATGCCGTCTTATTTTAATTAATGGTTCAATTCCATCCGTTAGATCAATTAGATGAACATCCGGGATTTGACGACTTAAACGTCGTCGTTTGACTTATAAAATGGCCTGTATACCTGACCGTTTTATCATGATTTTAACAGCCCAGATTGATTAATTTTAAACGATGTCGTTTGGATTAGGACCAGGCAGACGGGTATCAATATTTTGGGCCTGGGTCAATTGTATTGAGTGTTTTTTTAATTTCTTGGGCCACTGATATTATAAGCCCGATTTTATGTATATTAGTATTTTGTATTTTCTTTTTGTATTTGTATTTTATTTCCTTTATATATTTTGTATTTTCCTTTTGTATTTATTTATTTCTTTTTGTATTTCTTTCTTGTATTTTCTTTTTCTTCTATTTTTCTGATTTTTGCTAATTTTAAAAGTAATTAATTTCTATTTTTTATGGTATTTTTCAATTAAAACATAAAAATGCTATTTTGAGTTTTCATTAATTTGTTCTCAAAATGTATTAATATAAAAATTGTAAAATTAAAATCCTAATAATCCTACATATTTTTGTATATTTTTTATGAATTATTATGCAACTAATTAACACAAAAATGACAAAAATTTTAAAAAATATCATTTTGTTTAGATTTTGGGAATAACTTGCTTAGGGAAAAAATCACGTGCTCACACCTTGTTATGCCATTTGGGCTGACTTATGCCCCAACAATTTTTATGAATTTGATACACAGTGTATTCAGGCCATATATTAACTCATTTGTTATTGTTTTCATTGACGACATTAGGGTATATTCCCAGAGTCGGGAAGATCATGAGCAGCACATGAGGACACTTCTTCACACCCTAAGAGGAAGAAATTATATGCAAAGTACTCAAAATGTGAGTTTTGGTTGTGTTCCATGGCATTCCTATGCCACGTGGTATCGAGTGAGGCATTCGTGTGGATCCGAGGAAGGTGGAGGCCGTGCAGAGTTGGCCCAGGCCCTCCTCTGCAATAGAGATTCGCAGTTTACTTGGCTTAGCGTGTTATTGCCGCCGCTTTGTGGAGGAGTTTTCATCGATTGCGGCCCCTATGACTAGATTGACCCAAAGGGGTGCCCCATTTCAGTGGACAGAGGAGTGTGAGGCAAGCTTCCAAAATCTCAAGACAACTTTGAATTCACCCACAATCTTGATGCTGCCTACCAGTTCGGGGTTTTATATAGTTTATTTTGATGCCTCGCGGGTTGGACTTGGAGCGGTGTTGATGCAGGATGGTAGGGTGATTGCCTACGCATCCAGACAGTTGAAGATACATGAAAAGAACTACCCTATCCACGACCTTGAGTTAGTTGCTATTATTCATGCCTTGAAGATCTGGCGTCATTATTTGTACGGGGTGCCATGTAAGATCTATACTGACC
Source organism: Nicotiana glauca (assembly GCA_026770625.1). Lineage (NCBI taxonomy): Eukaryota > Viridiplantae > Streptophyta > Magnoliopsida > Solanales > Solanaceae > Nicotiana > Nicotiana glauca. Next base: position 59,091 of record MU773869.1, read on the forward strand.
ATCGAGTTTGCAGCACTTGCTTAAGTAGAAGGATCTGAATATGCGTCAGAGGAGATGGTTAGAGTTGTTAAAGGATTATGATATTACTATTCTTTATCACCCGGGCAAGGCCAATGTGGTAGCCGATGCCTTGAGTCGACGGGCAGAGAGTTTGGGGAGTTTGGCATATTTACCAGCCTCCGAGAGACCTATGGCGATGGATGTTCAGGCCTGTATGGTTTTCCGGTCCTCCTTATTTGACTGTATCGAAGAGCGGCAATATGATGACCCTCATTTGATTGTCCTTCGGGACAATGTCCAGCGTGGGGATGCCAGAGATGTGACCATCGGGGATGATAGAGTATTGAGGATGCAGGGCCAGATTTGTGTGCCCAATGTTGGTGGTCTTCGAGGGTTGATTCTATCAGAGGGCCATAGTTCACGGTATTTTACCAATCTAGGTGCCGCAAAGATGTATCGGGACTTGAGGAAGCACTATTGGTGTAGGCGAATGAAGAAGGATATATTTGATTATGTGCGTAGATGCCTCAACTGCCAGCAGGTGAAGTATGAGCACCTGCGTCCGGGTGGGTTGCTTCACCAGATAGAGATCCTGGACTGGAAATGGGAGCGTATCAGCATGGACTTTGTATCTGCACTCCCACGGACCTTGAAGAAGTTTGATTCCATTTGGGTCATTATGGATCGGCTGACCAAGTCCGCTCATTTCATTCCTGTGTGTACCACTTATTCACCGGAGCGGTTGGCGGAGATTTATATTTGGGAGATCGTCCGTTTGCATGGTATTCCAATTTCTATCATTTCAGACAGAGGTACTCAGTTTACATCGCAGTTCTGGAGAGCCGTGCAGCAAGAGTTAGGCACTCGGGTGGAGTTGAGCACAACATTTCACCCCCAGATGGACGGACAGTCCAAGCGCACTATTCAGATTCTTGAGGATATGCTCTGTACATGTGTGATTGAGTTTTGAGGGTCTTGGGATCATTTCCTACCATTGGCGAAGTTTGCTTATAACAACAGTTATCAGTCCAACATTCAGATGGTGCCGTATGAGGCTTTATATGGTAGGAGGTGTAGATCTCCGGTGGGTTGGTTTGAGTTTTGGGTGAGGATATGATATTGGGCTCAGAGATGGTCGAGGATACAATGGAGAAGGTTAAGGTGATTAAGGATAGACTCCATACAGCCCAGTCTAGATAAAATAGTTTCACGGACAAGAAAGTTTGTGATGTTTCATATATGGTTGGTGAGCGAGTTCTGCTTCGGGTCTTAAATGCTTCATGAGGGTTGGGAAGAAAGGAAAGCTGAGTCTGAGGTTTATTAGCCCTTTTTAGATCTTGAGGCGAGTTGGGGAGGTTGCTGTTGAGCTAGCCTTACCTCCCAGCCTAGCCGGGGTTCATCTGTTATTCCATGTTTCGATGTTCCAAAGATATGACGATGATCCGTCGCACATGTTGGATTTCAGTTCAGTCCAGTTGGACAAAGATCTATCCTATGTTACGGAGCCAGTGGCTATTTTGGATAGGCAGATCAGGAAGTGGAGGTCAAAGAACATAGCTTCAGTGAAAGTTCAGTGGCGGGGTCAGCCGGCTGAGGAGGGGACTAGGGACATCGAGCTGGATATGTGCACCCAGTACCCTCATCTTTTTACTACTTCAGGTATATTCTCTATGGTCATTCAAGGATGAACGAATGTTTAAATGTAGGAGGATGTAATGACCTGACCGGTCGTTTTTAGAATTTATTCCCCGATCCAACATTAACTGCTTCCCCTAAGTTCATTTCTGCTATTTTGGTTTCCCGGGATGTTCAGTGTTAGGATTCGGAGTGTTTTGGGATACTTAGTCCCTAAATGAGAGCTTAAGTGTTGTAAAATGGTCCATAAATGGAAAAGTGTGAACACGACCTTGGAATGGAAATCAGATGGTTCTGTTAGCTCCGTTAGGTGATTTCGGGGTTGGGAGCGTGTTCGAAATGAATTTTTGAAGCTCGTAGCTCATTTAGGCTAGAAATGCCGAAGTTTGAATATTTGAAGTTTCCGGTTCGATAGTGAGTTTATGATCCGAGGATCGGAATGGAATTCCTGAAGTAGAAGTAGCTCTATCATGTCATTTGGGATGTGTGTCCAAAATTGCTGGTCATTCGGGCGAGGTTTGGTTAGGTTTTTGATCGAAAGTGTGTTTTGTTGGAATTTGAAGTTCTTAGGCTTGAATCTTTGATTAATTCGTGTTTTCGGCATTGTGTTAGGTGGTTTAAGGATTGGTACAAGTTTGAATAATGTTATGGAATATGTCTGCAAGTTTGGTTGAGGTCCCGGGGGCCTCGGGTGTGTTTCGAATGCTCAATGGGGCATTTTAGTGTTTGAAAAATTGTAGGAAAATTCTCAGCTATTGCAGGTTTGATTTCCTTCTTCGCGTTCGCAGAGATTTGATCGTGTTCGTGTAGATTTGTCTTACTCCTCCTTCTCATTCGTGGCCCCCTCTCATACGTTCACGTAGTGTAATCTTGGAGGGGGGCCAATTTTACTTATACGCTTTTGCGTACCCACCCACGCGTTCGCGTAGCTTCAGCACCTTCCCTATCGCATTCGCATGTACAGCTTCGCGTTCGCATAGAGCAATTTCTGGCCCTTTCATTTTTCCTCCAATGTGTTTGTGTGCGCTACGTCGTGTTCGTATAGCTCATGACCCCCAGTCCTTCATGTTCGCAGTCCCACCTTTGCGATCGCGAAGGGTATTTTTGGCCACTTAATTTTTCCTTCTTCGCGAACGCGAGATCCTATCAGGGTTCGCGATGCTTTACGGACCTAAATAGTTATAAACATTTCAAAACGAGGGTTTAGCCATTTTTAACAAAAGTCATGCTAGAAAGCTCAGATTTGGGAGATATTTCGAAGGTTTTTCAAAGGCAACTACTGGGTAACGATTCTCTACTCTCTTATTCTTAAAACCCATTAATCTAATCACAAATTCATCTATAAATTTCGGATTTTTGAACGAAAATTTGGTGGAAGTTCATAGACCAAACTATTGGATTTTGAGGGGGAATTTGACCTCCAATTTGGGAGATATTTATATGGTTAGACTCGTGAGAGTACGACGGTTCTGAAAACATAAAAATTATTTGATTCTGAGACATTTGCTGGAGGGGTGTTTTGGTCATTTTAACTATTTCCATGCACTAGCTTTAAATTTAATAGTGGAATCAGTTGTTTGCAATATTATTTACGATGTGTAAATGAATTGAATAGATTTGGGAAATCTGGAGTCGGATACTCGTGGCAAAGGCTCAGTTTCTAGTGATATTGAGCCAGTTCGAGGTAAGTGGCTTGTCTAACCTTGTGTGGGGGACATTTCCCCTTAGGATTTTACTTGACATTTGAGTGCTTTGTGCGTGAGGTGACGAGTGCATACTTGAGCCGATTGAGGAAATCCCGGTTTTTTCTTAAGCCATGGAAACTTAGTTCTTATTCTTATTTTCTTTGAACTATTTGGAGTTATGACTTAAGCTAGATTAGGAAAATCATGTTTAGCTGATTTGACTGTCTACTTGCTTAAGTCTATTTGACTGCACTATGTGAAGCATGCTAGGCTAGTTCTATCTGTGTTTGTCCTTCGTACTTCATTTCTTAGTTGTTTCTGGTTCTGGTTGCGCATTTACATTTGGACTGCGGATGTAGGATTCATGTAGCTCCCCCCCCCCCTCCCTTGTCTGTTTACTTTGGGACTACGGGTTCGATTCCTGGGAGATCCCCCTGCACTTTTACTTTGGGACTACGGGACGGTATCTCGGGAGACCCCCTGCACATTGACGATTAGACTACGAGACGGTATCCCTGGAGATCTTTTGATTTGGTACATTTGTTGGACTACGGCACGGTATCCCCAGAGATCCACTGGACAGTTGAGGAATAGGCTACAGGACGGTATCATAGGAGATCCTCATTGGTATCTTTGACATTGAGATGTGTTTACTCTGTGTTTTACTCTATCTTTGTAGTTATTATTGCCTCATTGACTTGCTGATGTATTTATTATTTCTATCAGATTTCCACACTGTTAATTATTGTTATTGTTATATTTTTGCCTCAGTAGGGCCCTGACCTTCCTCATCACTACCCAATCGAGGTTAGGCTTAGCACTTACTGAGTACCGTTGTGGGGTACTCATGTCCTTCTTGCACATGTTTTCCATGTACAGATCATCCAGGTACCTCAACTTAGGCATACTATTAGCGAGGCAGGAGGACTACGGAGACTTCGAGTTAGATCTGTTGCGTCCGAAGACCGACGAGTCTCCCTCTTACTTTATCTATAGCATTTTGTTTAAGACCGATGAGTCTCCCTCTTACTTTATCTATAGCATTTAGTTTTTTTTCTCCCGTTGTTAGATATTCTGGAGTTTTGGAGCCTTACCACACTTCCCTCTGTTGCCCGTGAGTTTTCAGGTTTTGGAAATTATTTTAGACTTGTGATATTGAGTTGCACATGTCGAGCGGTATTCAGTACGATTTCCTTTAGATATTTAATTTGATTTTCTCTATTTTTCCTAAATTATTATGTTTCCATAATAATAGGATTACCTGGTCATGGGGACCTGGTGCCGTCATGATATGTTCGTAGTTGGTGAACTAGGGTCGTGACAAAATCTCCAGCAGAGTTGCAATGCTGTCGCGCCCCCTTTTTCTCGCAAAATTATGTTCTTAAAATTTGGAAAGACAACTCGTTCCCTTTTAGGAATTGGGTTTAAGAGAATTGAAGAGCCGCCACCCAATGACATAAATGCATTAGCACACCAAGAAGTGTTTCGTTTGGATAACCATGATTGGGTAAGGGCTTGAAATTATTCCAAGGGGAAGGCGTTAGGCAGCCCTTAGAATCCACTAGTGTGGTTCCCGGCCAAGCTACAAATAGGGCTTCAAATAAGAAGGGATTTTATCATAGAAGTTAGAAATAGACAAAGTCGAAAAGCATCAAAAAATGTTGATTCAGAAGAAAACATGTTAAAAGATTAAAAGAAACAAAGAACAAAGGAAAGGGGGTCCTAGGTTTATTAATAATATGGATCACCCCACACAACACCTGGTAATCATTTATACTCATGGTGTTATCGCGTGGTCATCATATCCATATCTACCCTTTCCCACCCCTTTAAGGTAATAAAGCATAGAATTGTCTCGTTTACTTATTGCATGCTATTACCCGCCCCAAATCTATCAATCCCCGAGGTATTTGGGATTATTAATCCTAAAGGGAGGGCACATTGGTGTATCTGTGGTTTTAAAAGGTTAAAATACTAAGGCGACAATGAAAACACATATATCAAGTTTGGGGGAGAGCATAAAAACAAATAATAAGGCTCTGACAAACCTCCTTAAACTAGAGAAAACACATAGTTTATCATGTCTTACACGTACTGTTTAGATAAGAATCCCGAATCAGGCCTAACTGCTGGTTGTAGTTAATAAAATTTGATTCAGTTTATAAGTTTATCCTAAGTCTTGCCTAAGTGATAGACGAAAACCTATAGGCATGTTATCTACTGATTTCAAAAACAAAAGAAGAAAAATGATTGCAGATTGATTTGGGTAAAAGGAAAGTTTCCAGAAAAAAAAAAGAGCACAAGTTCTGCCATTGGTAATGTGTTATTACTACCAGTTTTAAACTTATAAACGAGTGAGGTAATTTATATTTGAATTAGAACCTCTATAGCCTTTCTTTTATTTGGGATATGTCAGAGTTTCCTAAGAACCTCACATGGGCTCCGGGCAGTGCTTACATCTCAAATACATTACCAAACCAGGACAATAGTGTAGTGTGAAAGGGTCAGCCCTCAGGTGTCCAAGATCAGAGGGAACTCAAGGTCCCACGGCAAGGCTCACAAGAGGGGGGTAGAAATTAGGATCAAAGATAGACTACAAGCGCAGGAATGGAATTCTCAAAAGGGGAAAGGGAAAAGGGGAATAACTTAAAATCAACACACATAAAGGTATAAGGGGAGTGTGGAATTTGCAAGAACATAAGGAGAGCAGGCTGATGGGTATACTCAGCAATGGGAGGTGCCGACACACCCTCTAGCCTATTTGGAGGTTAAGGTTCACAAATTAGTTCATGGACAAAAACAACCCATATTGTCATGCCCTAAGTCACCAATCACAAACACATAGGGGTAATGGGATAGGGAGCAAAGATTCATAAAAGAAACAGGCAGTACAACATAGGCATACTAAGATAAATATCAAATTCCACAGAAAACATTAAAGTAGACATGGAAACAAAAACTATATGAAAGCACATTGAGGGGATGCAGAAACTTAAATAGTTTCAAAGAAACAAGTAGAAAAGGCAGTAGTCTTGTAAAAGCCAAAGTGCAAATTGGAAGACTGAATACTAAAAGTGTGAGTTCAGAAGAGATTGTGAAATTGTGAGGTCTAAAGTGTGTCAATCGTGTGTGGTGTGAAAGAAATGTAGTGTATTTATAGTGTAGAAAGTAGGCAGAAATAAGGTATGAAAATAGTTTGAAAACTAATTGTAAATCAATTTCATAAGACTCCCTTTAATTCAGGGATTCGAATTCACATGAGTATAAAATAATTAAGGAAAAAAATTAATCAAACACTTCTGTAAACAATGCAATTGAGGGAAAAGACATAAAGGTTATTTAAACAAGGTCCTTAACATACACAGTTGTACAATTTAAGGAAAGAAAATCAATTAACAACAAAGAAATCTAAGGCTAGAGATTTTGTATAAATGAACGAAGTCAGAAAGATGGGAAATATTTTTAGCTTAAGGAAAATCAGCAACCAAATCAATTAGACATATTTAAAAGGAATTCTGAACCAATCACAAGTTTGAAAATCTTTTTTCAAGAAAGATTCATCACACATAAAAGCATACAGACACGTTAAACATGAAAGAAACTTGTCATGACCTTGTAAAATCAATAGAAAGAATCCAGTATAGAAGAGTTTAGCAAAGGTTCAACATTGTATGAAGACAAAGGTGTCCAAACTCAGTTCAGAGATTCAAAATCAGTCTGAAAGAGATAAGGATTCTAAAAAAATAAAACCCTAGTTCACATAATCAAATCTCGGCAGAATCCCCAAATTCTAGTGTTTTCACCTTGAATAAAATACAGAGATAAGGAGGCAACTAGTCGAAACAAGCTTAGAGGTTTCCTTTAGAAACCTATAAGAAAACATGCAAACATAGTAGAAAGATTCAATGAACCTAATGCAAAATACTGGGAGAAACGTGCTTTCTTTTAGAAGAAACTTAACCAAGGTCCAGTAGAGGAAAAATAGCAAAGAACACTGTAGGAAAACACAGTAGAACAAGCATGCTTAAGAAAGTCTTTTCTCATAAGAGACTTAAACCAGGATCAGTAGAAGGAAAATAGCAAAGAACACAGTAGAAAGGTATAGTATAGCAGGACATAGTTGAAGAAATATCAGAACATAGTAGAAAGCATATGAGAGCATAATATGGAAAACATGGTAGAAGAAACACAAGTGTGGTGCATATAGAACACAATAAAGAACATTCAAGAACGGAGTATAAAACTCAGTAAAAGAACATGAAGAACATGTTAAAAGCAAAAGAACAAGAACACAGTAGTAAGCATACGAGAACATGATATAGGAAACACAGTAAGAGAAACACACAAGAGCATGATACAGTAGAGGCAACTACACACGAATGACAAAGAAGAAAAATCATAAAGCACTTAGACATTTTCCAAAAAACCGTAAAACGGAAAAAGAAGGGGTTTGAAAGTAATTTTCAAATGAAAAATTAGGGAAATCGTTTGAAAAATCAAGTAGAGCATAGATAGATAACAGATGTAAAAATAATCGGAGAAAAACTCGAAATGTTAGGGTCTCAGAAGTACCCTAGAACGAGAAGTCTTTGAAAAGTCATCGATCTGAGTCGGAGAAGTTATAATCAGGCTTAGAAGACTAGGATATGCCGGAGCAAGGACGGAGATGGCCGTAAAACCTCAAGCCGGCAAAGGTCTGGGTGAAAACCTTCGAGACCGGACCTTGAATATTCAGGTATCAAGTGTGTAAGAGCAAAGGGAGGTGATTTTAAGACTTCCATGGCCTGAGAATCCATGGATTCCGATGGCTTCAAGGTTGAAGACGTTGAGATGTGGCTAGGGTTAGGGAATGTTCGAGAGAGTTTTGAGAGAGAGAGGGTTTCAGGGGTGGCAGATGATTGAAAATGAAATAGGGTTAGGGAGATTGGTAAATTAATAAGGAAATTGAGGATTATGGTCGTTGATCAAAAAGATCAACGGCCTAGATCAAATGGGGAGCCGGGCAGGTTGGATCAAATGGGTCAGGGGTCGAGTAATTTAGGAATTGGGCTGGTCCA
>MU773869.1:68582-79041 GCA_026770625.1 Nicotiana glauca
CAAAATATTTTTCCCCCAAAACTACTCCCCACTCATCACTATAAATACACACAATACACAATAACAAGACACACATAGAAAAAGGGGAGGAGAACTAACGCATAGAGCAGGGCCGCGATTGACAAAAAATCCGACCCCCGAAGATCATCATCTCAGAGCACCCTAAACGGATCCATCGTTCTACTATCTTCTTCACACACGACCCCTTTCAAAAACCCGTCGAAAATCAGCCATACACACACTGAACATGGAGTGAAAGCGGACAAAAATAGTTTCGGGGAGATTAGAGGATTGCCCTTCTAATTTTCGATTTTAGTTTTCATATATAAACATTATAAAAAGAAATTTTGTTTCTTCTCACTACAAAAATGGTTTGAGATTTGAATTTTGGAGTTGATTTCGACTGACCGTTTCCGAGTTAGAGGTCGTCGTTGAGGCATCGGAAGTCGATGTTAAGTTCTACCATGTTCAGACATTGGTGCCGGTGCTAGGTTTGTCGATTTCGCATTTCGGTTTCAAATATGTTTTTATAGCTTTTACAGTTGTTCGATTCTCTTTTGAATATTTCCCTATAGCGTTTGGAATGGTTGATGATTTGATATTGACATGAGGCATCAGAAACTTGTTCAATTACTTACAGTTGCTATGGTTAATTCGACAATAACATAAAATAAATTTTTTTATTATTATTATTTTTGAATTCGTGATAACAACGCTGCTGTGACGAAGAGCTTGAATACCATTATAGAAGCTAGTCATTGCATTTCGTAGAATAAGACACCTAACAGTAAAGTCTTAAAACAATTAAATTTGGTTGGTCTAAGGATTTTGGCCCAAGCTCTCTTCATAGATTTCTCTAAATATCTATTAAGTTATCTTTGGTTAGTTTTAATCTATTGTAGAGTTTCTTGTTCTCTTAGAAGGGAAATGAATCGTATGCTCTCATGTGTTAGTCTTTCTCATGTGTATATGGTAGATTGAAAGTTTCTGTTATAGGTTAGGTTCATTTTAGTAAAAGTTGTCTGTATCTTTTTTCGTTGATCACCGAAATTGCAAGGTTCCAATTGAGTCATGAAGGGATTAGTGATAGTGGGTCACCTGTTGTTTGTTAGCAATAATCTCAAAAATCACATATGGACATTTGTAGTTTGCTTAGTTGAGTAAAACCCTTTAAAAAATTATATTTGGAATATAGGAGTTATTTTGCAATATGAATTTAGGCTTTCGAGTTAGATAGCGGGTTCAAATTAAGAGAGTCCTTCCTTTTGTTTGAATTCGAGGCCCGAATTTATAAATGTAAATTAATTAGGCCCTTTTAGAGAAAAAAATAAATAGAAAATCCTAATTTGCTTTAGGTAGGCCTTTAAATAATGGATTGAGGTGCGCCACGACCAAACAAAAATGACAATTGCGTGGCCCTCATTTTTATTGTGTTGATCCTTAGATTTCGAGGCATGCCATTTAGCAAATTTTATGGACCTCGCAAAGTGCAAACACGTAGTTTCTTTAGGCGCGCACTTTAATAAAATTACATTCCTAAACTCGGGTGCACATTTATGTGACCCAAATTCAAATCTCAACGAAGTCAAAATGTGTAAAAAGCCACAGGAGCACTGGTGCGACGTGGTTCGAGATATATTTTCACGACGTTGTAATTCTTATTAAAAATAAACATATAAATAAAGCAGGTTATTAATAAAAGGAACATATGTTAGAACATGTTCTGAAATCAGATAAAATCAAATACAACAGTTGAGCGACCGTGCTAGAACCATGGAACTCGGGAGTGCCTAACCCTTTCTCCCGGGTTAAAAGAATTCCTTACCCGGATTTGTCGTTCGTGACTGTAATACAGAGTAAAACCCTTTCCTCATTCGGGATTCAATCTGATAACTTGGGACACCATAAAACTCCCAAGTGGCGACTCTGAATCTCTTAATAAATGAATCCCATTTCATTTGTCCTTCGATTGGAAAAAACTCCTATTCTTATGACCTTCACGGGTTGTAGTAGGTAAAATGAGGTGTGACATATATATTATAGAAGTGTAACTTAAATCTTCTAAAGAGTTAAATTTAAATAGAAAAAAAAATTGCAAATAGATATTCAAGGGAATGCATTATAATTTTTATTATTACGACATTAACAAAAATGACAATATCTTTCTTAGTCTTCCCCCCCCCCCAATGGAATGAACACAACAAGGTGCTAATACCACCATTAAACGAAAATAATACTAATTAAGATGTGCCAAAATACAAGTTACGTATTAGTCCACATGTTATCTATAACAAATTTCATAAATCCTTCAACATTCAGAGGAATTTCCATTGGTTGTGGCAGAAAAGAAGCTTGTTCATCACCGCTTAAGGGCGAAGCAGCATCCTCCGCAAGTTGCACTAGCATTTCTTGATAAGCTCCGTCTGTCTCTGGTTGTGATTTATCAAGTCCAAAATTTCTTCTTTCCGAAATGATCCAATCTCTTAAGATTACTATTTTTTCCAACCTCTCCCTCATAGACGCTCCATTATCACCTATTTGAAGTCTCACTTGACTCAAAGCATTCTCTAATGCCACTGTTGAAGCTTGAACACATAAAATATCTCGAGCCATCCTTGAAAGAACCGGAAAGTGTGTTTCTCTTGCCTTCCACCATTCCAAAAGACCAAAGATGTCGTCTAGATTCTTCTTTTCAAGGCCCTGCGATAAATAAACTTGAAGATAATTAAGATGTGAAGTATTATCAATATTATCACCTTGAAAACCCTTAAATCCGTCCAAGAACTATGTGTTTTTATGCCCGCAGTTCTTTTAGATGATTGCGAACTAGATGAAGTAGGAGTTGGAACATTTTGTCTAGCATGATCTAATTCTTGTTGATAAGCATTATAAATTGTTTGAGAATTTATTTTAATTGAAGCTTTTGCATCTGCAAGTGTAGCTAGTTCCTCACCTAAAAGATCTAAAGTCGTATAAATATTTGAATACCAAAAGTGAGGACCTCCTAACTTTATGGTAGGATTTAACATGGTAGCAACACCATAAATAGGGGGGATAGGGAAAAAATATTTTTTAAACTTTTCTTTCATTGTATTTATAGCAAGTTGATAAATTACCCACCCTCTGAAAATTGAACAAACAAATGACATAGTGCTGCAATGCAAGCTAAATAGTTTGAAATAGTAGGATAATATTGCCAAGACAATTCATTTGTAGCAATTCATCATATTTTTTAAAATATTCTCTAAGTTGACTTCTGCAGTTTGAATAAAAAAATACAATTAAGAGCCAATTTAACCTTTTCAATTTCCAAATTTAAAATTTCCATACCATCACCGACGATTAAATGATAAATATGAAAAATACATCTAACATAGAAACAACAACTAAATGGAGGATTTAGTGTAGTTGTAAGTAAGCCTATAGCATTAGTGTTACTAGAAGCATTATCCGTAGAAATTGACAATATTTTATCTCCAATGCAAAAATATATACAAATATCTGCAACTATATTTGCAATAAACTTACCTGTGTGACGTGAATTACTTATTCTATAAGCAGTAATACGTTTTTGTATTTTCCATTGTTCATGAATATAATTAGTGGTTATAGTAAGATAATCACAGTCATTACCACTTCTACCAATATCAGTGGTAATATCAATGCTACTGTAACGACCGACCGGTCGTTTTGAGCTCTAGCACGTCGTTCAGCAGTTGGAAGTCATTAACAACTTCATTTCAGGTATATTGACTTTTGCGTATGGTCAGAATTGAATTTTGGGAAATTCGGAATCAAATTGAAAAGAAAATTTTCATTGCGGCAACCTTAAGTTGAAAAAAAATGCTAAGATTGGAATTTTGAGTAACCGACCTCAGAATCGGGATCTGAAAGTTCAAGCATGTTCGTATGATAATTTCGTACTTGGGCGTATGTCCGGATTTGGTTTTGGATAACCCATGAGCATTTCGACGTATATTCTGGAAGTTAGTATTTTAGAAGAATTTCATATATTTGGGTTGGAAGTCATTTCAGTGATATAGATGTTTGTTTGGGATTCCGAGTCTGGGAATAGCTCCATATGGTGATTCTGGAGTTGGGAGCGCGATTGGAAGTGAATTCGGATGTCCGGAGGTCATTTTGAAGTCATTTGGCTAAATATAGAAATTTGAAGGTTTTTGAGAAAATTCGACCGGAAGAGAAAATTTTGATATCGGGATCAAATGCGATTCCGAAAGTTGGGGAAAGTCCGTAATGTCGAATGTGACTTGTGTGCAAAATTTGATGTCATTCCGGAATGATTTTGGTAAGGTTTGAGACACTTAGTCTCTTTTAAGGAAACTTAAATTGGTAAAGTTAACCGGATATTAATTTATGTGTTAGAGCGCTAGAAATGCAAATTTTATGGTTCAGACAGCTTTGTTAGGTGATTTGGGACTTAGGAGTGTGTTCGAAATATTTTTGTGATGACCTGTGTAGAATTAAGCTTGAATTGGCAAAGTTAGCATTTTGATGAATTCCGGTTGATAGGTGAGATTTTGATCCGAGGGTCGGAATGAAATTTCGAGAGTTGGTGTAGCTTCGTTATGTCATTTTAGACTTGTCTGCAAAATTTGAGGTCATTCGGACTAGTTTTGACGTATTTTGGCATCGAATGTGGAATTTGGAAGTTCTTGAGATTCACCGGCTTGAATCCGATGGCGATTTGATGTTTTGATGTTACTTTAGGTGTTCCTAAGGTTGAAACAAGTTTGAATAATATTTTGAGACATGTTGTTATAATTTGTTAGGTCCCGAAGGCCTCGGGTGGATTTCGGAAGGTTAACAGAATGAAATTCGGACCAAAAAGAAAAAGCTATAGAAATTTCTGCTGCTAAGTTGTCTTTGGACAGCAAAAGTTGCATAATTCAGAGGCCTAATCGTTGTATCTAAAAAGAATTTTGAGATGATTCAAAAACGAAAGTTGTAGCCCTTTGTGTCTGGTATCAAGAATGCTAAAGAATTCTTAATTTGAACATATGTAGTAAAAGTTATGATCGATTGAAAATGACTAGTGGAGCAGTTTCTCCAGAATTTTTCTGATTTCATGGAGCATATTTTAGAAGCTCATATATCGGGATATATAAAGAGTTATATAGTATACAACCTATTAAATTACAGATCTTCCAGTCTAGTTTCAAAATCTTTAAACTGTTTGTCATTTGGACATTTGTACAAGACGTTATGGGTGTTTAAACAGAAGGTGTCCGACAAGGAACAATTTTAATAGGATGTACAACTTGTACAGAACAAGTGCAAGGTACAACTCGACGTAGCACAGGTAGATTCTTTTAAACACGGATTTGGCTTATTTCTTTCATTTGGTTTGGATGATTTTGGAGAGAATTTCAAGGGCTATTTCATCAAGCATCAAAGGTGAGTTGTTTATACTTATTTCAAAGTTAAATACAAGATTATATATGAATTAGAACGTGAAAAATCAGTAGAAAAGTGGGGTTTTAGGGCTTGTGATTTTAAGATCTTCTATGGTCGATTTGAAGGGTCAAATGAGCTCCGATTTTTGTGTTCTATAGATGTACGGATTCGTGAGAGGACAAAGAACATTTTGGTATAAAAATTTCTGAGTTTCGAAATGTGGGCACGGGGCTTGGGCTTTGTCAAATTCGTGAATTTTGATATTTTTCAATTGCTTTCAATTGGGTATTGTCCCTTTAGCATAATGCGACATATTCGTTGTGAATTTGGGCAGATTCATCGCACAAGGAGGCCAATTCGAGAGGCAAGGGCAAAACGAGCTAGACTTTTGGTCGTCTTAAGGTGAGCAATGCCTGTAAATGATATCCTGAGGGTTTGAAACCCCATACTTTTACATCCTAATGCTATATTGAGGCGTGCCACACATTCTATGACGAGTGCGGGGTCATTTACTATCGGGGATTGTGACTTGGCCCATCCCGAGTGTTATTTTATACTATATTGGTGATGGATACGCATACTTTATTAATGAGAATTGAGCTTACTGCTAAGTTTGGGGCCTTCTGCCGACCTGTAGAATCCTTAGGGGATCCTTAAGTGTTTTTTCTCACTTATTTGAATAAAACAACTCAGTCATGTTTTCAACTGTTAAAAATGTTATATGAACTGTATTTTTGGACATGAATATTGAATGAAAAGTATATGAGGGCGAATATCCCTATAACTTGTTATGCCCGAGAGGCTGTGCATTACTTGACTGAGATGGGTCGAGGACCCGATAGTGAGGACGTTTATACTTGATATGGATCAGGCCGCACGCCGGAGCAATGATATATTGATATGGATCGGGCTGCGCACCGCAGTAGTGATTTATTGATATGGATCGGGCTGTACACCGCAACAGTGATATATTGATACGGATCGGGCTACACGCCGCAGCAATGATATATTGATATTGAGGCCGAGAGCCTATTTGTTGCCACGAAATGGCTAATATTGCGCTTGGGCAGTAGGAGCCCCTCCGAAGTCTGTACACACCTCCAGTGAGCATCGTCGACGATAAATAAATGGAGCGGGCTACACGCCGCAGCGGGTACTAGAGTGTACAGTCATATGCATTGCATTGCACTCGTGCATTTGTTCCTTATCTGCATTATTTGCCATAATAATTATATGCTCTTATTTCATTGTTTGGTTGCTTCTTACCATTCTAAGCCTGAGGGGATGATACTGTTATGAGATACTGCTATTTAGCCCAAGAGGCTGATGTTGTACCATGTGAGTTAGGAGTGAGCCCGAGAGGCTGATGTTGTACTTTATGAGTTGGGAGTGAGCCCGCGGGGCTAATACTGTACTGAGAGGTTGATATTGAGCCCGAGGGGCATATTTCTGATTATTTCTTGCTTGTTGAAATTATTTTCGCAAATGTTGAAAGGATCATTTCCAAAAAGAGGTTTTAAACTAAGCCAAGATATTTCTAAAGATTTCACAGTTTTCACTGATTTTCTCAATTGAAGGGTTTTTCTCTTCTTCTATACACCATGATGATATGTTTTACGTGATTTCTTGCCGCTTAGTTGTTATTTACTTTTATTACTCACTAGGTTGGAGTACTCATTTTACACCCTGTACCTCGCTTGCAGCTGCAGGTATTGAACACTCGGTAGCAGGATATTAGCTGATTGAAAGTATTACTATTGTAGCTAAGCAAGGTGACCGGACATTGTCTTTAGAATTTCAGAATTTAATTTTGTATATTATTGGCCCTATAGTTGTGTTTAGGTTTTCTTTAGATGCTCCTGACTTATGACACCCCGGTCGGGTTATGTTGGGCTGTAAACACTGGTTATTATTGTCGTTATGCCGTATTTATCTATTCATTTATGTTTAATAATTGTTAAATAGACGATTTGGGTTAGTTGGCTAGCCTTGTATTCACGAGTGGCGCCATCACGACCAGGTTAGGAAATTAGGTCGTGACAAGGTGATATTAGAGCCTTGGATACTAGGTCTCACGAGTCATGAACAGGTTTAGTAGAGTCTCGTGGATCGGTACGGAGACGTCTGTACTTATCCTCGAGAGGCTGCAGAACCTTTAGGAAAACTTCACATTCTTGAATTCTTATCGTGCGTTCTTGATTCATCTTGAAGAGAAACTTTTGAAATTACTTCCACGCGTTTGCATGCGCGCATGAGCGCTCGGTGTCATACTTGCCCTGATGGTTTGTGATTTCCCGGATCGAGGGGTGAGATGTGATTTGTATTAGTTGATGTTGGGCCAGCCTGGAAGACTTGAGGCTGGATCTTCGCTTATGGCTTGAGCACCAAGGTGCTGATTATGCGAGCTAGTATTTAGAACATATATGTTCAGTATTATCCCTAATGGTGGGAGTGA
The DNA here is from genome assembly GCA_026770625.1 of Nicotiana glauca. Classification (NCBI taxonomy): domain Eukaryota; kingdom Viridiplantae; phylum Streptophyta; class Magnoliopsida; order Solanales; family Solanaceae; genus Nicotiana; species Nicotiana glauca. Next base: position 76,453 of record MU773869.1, read on the forward strand.
CGGCTAGATAGCTATGTGATGAATATGTTAGTACGGCGTGATGTTTTTAAATGACGTGGAAGAGTGGAGGAAGATTTTCTAGATGATAGGTAAACTACTAAGTGTTCGATTTCCATTGTGGTTAGATGTGTAACTCCGAGTTATGGGCGCGTGAAGAATCCTTTCATGTAACTTATTTGGTAGTGAAGTAAATTTCATGTTAAGATATCAGTTTAGACTCAGGAAGACTAAATGATTGTGTAATGTGTATGACGGTGGAAGGTATACAAAAATGTTAATTGGAGGCAAAGCAGGTGGGTAATCTGATGCGGAATAATCTCCGTAGGTTTTTTCCTTATAATGTTGAGTAGAGAGTTTCTTTTCTACTGACAGGGTGTATGTGTTGAGATTTGAATTCGACTCAAATTGAGAAAGTTGAGTTGATTGTCACGAGAATGAAGGTGATCTTAGTAGCGGAATTGAGGTATTTTACGGTATGTGTTACCTAAGCTTGTGAAGAATTTTTATTGAACTGGCTGTTGTAATATGGCAATATTCTTGAGTTTGATGATCTGCGTGGCCTGGTTGAATTAGAGGAATTTAGTTATGACATCTTGATTAGGAGAAAATGTATTTCCAAGTGTTCTTGATGGTTTCTACCATTGTTTAAACCAGACACTTTCTACAGGTATGGGGAACGTGTTGTGTATTGTGAGTTCCTGTATATTTCTCCTTTATTGATGGAGTACGAAGGTTTTGGAGCGAGGTTCTATATTTGGGGTTTCCTACTGATACTTGGTTGGTTTGAGTGGTTATGGTGATTGAGAATTGTGTTACGAGTATACGAGTTGTGTAGTATGTTATGCGAGTATATCTAGGGTTATTGTTATGGCTTGGCACAGTTTCATCGAACTTATTCAGTGTGTGTATATGAGATTCGGGTCTTGAAAAGAATTCAAGATGATAGAAAGTGGGCAACAAGGATTTCGGGTAAGGTTAAAGTAATATTTATTATTCACTACAATGGGTTTAATGTGTTTCGGAATAATTGGTTCCAACTTTTTTTGTGCTATGAAAAAAAAAATGTTTACGGAATTTATTGACAAGAAGAAAGAAAGGAAATTAAAAACTGTAGTTGGCACAATGTGAAATATTTAAATCGGGCTGCAAGCCACGGTAGAGGTTATGTAAAGACGAGATCTTTGTGGTAAATATTTATGAGTTTAAAGTTTCCCTTTGTAAAGTTTAATTCGTACTGTGAGCACGTGATTTTTACCTTAAGCAAATTATTCCAAAAATGTCAAATAAAATGATTTTGACAATTTTAAGAATTTTGTTGCATTCTTTGTGTTAGTTGGTCACATAATAACTCATATTAAAAATACAAAAATATGCATACGCATTAGGATTTTAATTTTTGCACTTTTTAGTATTAATGCATTTTGAAAAAAAAAACAAATGAAAGAAAATCAAAAATAGGATCTTATGGTTTTAATTACCAAATAGTTTTTTGTAACGACCCGACCCATCGTTATGGGAGTTACCATCCCGTTTTCCCATTTTATGCTTCTATATGTTTCATTATGTGTTTGGAGAATTTGAAGTAATTCGGATAGTGTTCGGTTAAAAATGAGACAACTAGTCTCTTTATGAGAAGGCTAGTTTGGAAAAGTCAATCGAATATTGACTTATGAGTTAGAAAGCTCGGAATGGATTTCTGACAATTCGACTAGTTTCGGGGGGATGATTTATGACTTAGGAGAGCAATCAGAATCGAATTCGGAGGTCCGGTGTAGATTTAGGCTTGAATTGGCTAAGGTTGAATTTTGGCGAATTCCGGACGGTAGGTGAGATTTTGATCCGGGGCTCGGAATGAAATTCCGAGAGTTTCAGTAGCTCTACTAGATGATTTTGGATATGCGTGCAAAATTTCAGATCATTCGGAGGTGTTTAGGTCTAGTTTTAGATCAAATGCAAGTTTCGGAAGTTTTAGAATAACTTAGGCTTGAATCCGATGTAAATTTGGTGTTTTGATGTTAGTTTTGGTGATTTTAGAGTGCAACTAAGTTTTCATGATCATATGTGACATGATAGTATGTTCGTATGCGGTGCCGAGGAGCTCGGGTGAGTTTCGGATAGGTTTGGATTGCATTGTGCTCGTTTTTCTTATGATTCGACATCGTTTCTTCAAGCATAGATAATATTATATTGAACAAATGAGCTCCGATTACTGTTTTGAATGAGTCATTAGATCCGTATCGTAATTACGGACCCGTAGCAAAAAGAATCATCGAATTTGGACATCGTATGAGGATTTTATGGCGATTTTATTAAGGTTGCACAGATTTTCAGGTTAATGACGAAATTGCCACTGACGGCGTATTAAAAACCTGCACTATTTGCAAATCTTAAAACCTACATATCTCCTTCATTATAACGTCAAATTGAGTGATTCAAAAGCCTAAATTCATTAGAATTTCACAAGCAATCCATTGGGAGCAGTAAAACGCGTGAACAATATACCTATATTGAGCAGGTCAAGTTTTCTTCCAATTTTGGAACGGGAAGAAGCTTCTGAGGCAATTTTTAAGAGAGAAATCAACGGGTAAT
>MU773869.1:91261-101550 GCA_026770625.1 Nicotiana glauca
TTGGAATTCCTCCATTGTAGCAGTAAGTTTTCTAGTTTAGTTTAGTTTAATTTCTCTTTCTTCTTCCCTCTTGAATTGGTCAATAATTGATTCTTGTTGGTTCTGATTTTATTTAGCCATACTGCTGAGTTAAATCTTTAGCAATAAGTTTAACATTTTTAATTTACTGTTAGTTTAGTTAAAATTAGTACATTTGTTTTTTATCGATTCTCTTTAATGTCATTTATAGATAATAAGTCATATGGGTAGTATTGATAATATTATGCCAAATAATTGTGCGAATGTTTATATCTTGACTTCTCTTGTTATATGTTGGTCTTTCTAGTTAATTTATTTGTTTAAATTAGGTTGGAATCATTAAGTAATTAGTTGGTTTGAAATTTAATCTATCATTGGTTTGAAGTCTGCTCGTTTAGTTTGTATAATTGGTTATAGCTGATTCTAGAGGCACTAGGAATAACTGTAGTAAAAGAGCAGGGTTAAAAGTTTTTAGTTCAGTTAACTATAGGGGTGCAGTAATTTTAAGAGGTTCTAAGGGTATTATGGGTATGAGAAAGGGGTAGAATCTTTTAGGATAGTAAATCTAAAACAAGGATAAGGGTAGTATACGCTTTGTATATCAAAAGAAACCTTCCAAGACCTTCTTAAATGGGGTCTTAGTGTAAGTCATAATTTTTAGGGTTGGTTACTTAATCAATAAGTCAGAAATTGAGGGGTTGAAAGGAAAATAAAGAGGGTATTATAGTAAAAATATATTTTAAAAGGGGCTGCCTGATTCTCTTCCTATAAAGAGTCAGGCATTTGCCTTGTGAAAGGGGGTTGGTCTAGCTGCAGTCAAAAAAATTAATTGAAATGCTGCTTATCTAAAAAAAAAAATAACAGTAGGAAAACCATAAGGAAAAACTGTTTTATTGGCATTGGTAGTCCAATTTCAAGAACATTGGTGAGATAGTTTTCTCTAAGTTCAGCTTTGGTAGCTGAGTTTTTAAGACTATTTCGATCAGTTGGGTTTCGACTTAGACTGGGGGCTTTATTGAGTGGGTTCTTCTGATTTTGAGTGTTGTGGTGTTCTTGTGTTCCTTTGGGTTATTTTTTTTTTTTGGGTTCCAAATCGTGCGAGTGCTGTTATTTTGCTGATTGCTGTTGCTTGTTACCAGTTGCTGATCTATTTCTTCTTCTTCTTTTTCTATTTCCAACTCCAGGTACACATTTAAACCCTGTTGTAATTTCAAGAAATGAAATCAACCTCCTATTGATCCTGTTTGAATTTCTCGTGTAATTATAGCTTAGTTCGTATCAATTTCTGTTTTGATAGAGGAAGTTGTTGGTAGATTTGGATTGATAGACTGGTGAACATTCATTTGTTGTAATATGGTGCATTTCGTTAAAGCATGAGTTCAATTGTTGAAATATGAATGCAGTGGTATAGTTATGTGTATCAACCATTTAGGTGAAGCGAATATGGAAATGTCATGATGAATGTGTTTCGAGGTTAGAATTGTTCTTTTAAACATAGATTATTATAATGCTTGTTTTCAGCCTACTGCGTTTGCTTTATTGTACTTAATTAGAAGAGTCTTACTAGCATCTCAAAATTTTCATGTCAATTTTAACAAATAGGCAATCAAGAGTTAACTCCTCAGTTAGATCTTGACAGAGATGTGCCCTGTTAGCCTTAAACAAACTAATGTAGCATTTATAGGCTAGTTTGAATATGGAATGGACAGGAACCAGCTTCATTTAGTTTAGTTGATTGGGTGAAGAATTCGTGCCTCCAATACATTGATCTCCCGTTGAATTTAAAAATGTATTAACCATTGAGTGTTCATAGATTCAATGTGCCATATGCGATGCTCACTTTCGCTCTCACCATGTGTCTGACACAGTAATATGCAAATCGTTGTGCATTTTTAGTCATACTACTTAAAATTATCTAAAATGCCCAGTTCAGCTCATTACCTCATGGTATGATGTGCCTTAGATGATCAATTTTTTTGTATGCCTTGCGAATTGTTGGCAGTTTTGATCCACTCTCTTTCGTTTTTATTTTCTTTTGATCTCCTTAGATGGTTACACGTTGGGCACGATATTTTGATGTGTTTTGTTGAATATAAAATTAGGTTTCGAATTAGGTATCGATTTCAAGCTAAAAGGGTCTTCCCTTTTGTTCGACTTCCAACTTGAATTCGAGGCCCGAATTTATAATTGTAAATTAATTGACCTTCTAAATAGTAAAAAGTGAGACGAGCCTCGCCAAATCAAATATACAATTGCGGGGCCCTCATTAATTACTTAATATAAAATTACTTAGAAATTCGGGACGGGCCGTTTAGCAAATTTCACGGCCTTCCCAGAAAATAACAACGCGTTAGTCTTTTTTAGACGCGATTTTAATACAATTACATTCCTAAATATGGGTGTGCATTTCATGCCAACCAAATCCAAATCCAAAAAAGTTGAATAGGAATGACTCGAGGATCCGGGTGCATTTCATGTGACGTGATCCGACAACATGTTCTTAAACGACGTTCACTTTCTTAAATAAAATAATTGACACAAAAGCGGTAATTAATTCAAAAATTGCACAAGTAGGGTAACACGTATAAAAATTATATTTTAGCCAAATATGACAGTTGAGCGACCGTGCTAGAACCACGGAACTCGGGAATGCCTAACACCTTCTCCCGGGTTTACAGAATTCCTTACCCGGATTTCTGGTTCGCGACTGTTAATACCGAGTCAAACCTTTCCTCGATTCGAAATTCAAACCGGTGACTTGGGACACCATAAATCTCCCAAGTGGCGACTCTGAATGTTAAATAAAAGCGAATTCTGTTTCGATTGTCCTTAAAGTAGAAAAACTCCTTTATTATTATATCCCTTCCCCGGGATGTAGTAAAACCCTTATAAAAGTGGAAAAAAGGAGGTGTGACAGCTCTGGCGACTTTGCTGGGGAAAGAACCCTGAATCTCGGGTTCAGGGTTCAAGAATTCGAGCTCAGTTAAATTGTTGTATTTGGCTTTATTTGGTTTTGATATATGTTCCATGCCTTATGTGCTAAATGTTTTTACCGCTTTAATATTTGTTGAATTGTATATAAATTGTCGCGAATCCCTCCCTCTTTCTGAGTCTTCTACATCATGGAGAAGGGTGCACTTCGTGTAGCTTCTCTTCTGTTAGAGTCTTTTTTCCAAAATTTAGAACGAGGTTTGGATAAGTAGCAAAGCCGGGCGAGCTTCTGTATCCCCGGTACACTGCCTCCCCCTCGGCCCAAGTTGTCCGCTCGGGTAAGCCAGGTCTAGATCAATAAACCTAGGATTTAAACCTAGATGAACAATAAACTCATGTTGGACCCCTAATAGGACGCTTATTTGCATCACGTGCATTTTGACTTAGGGGACTCAACATAGGTGTTGGGTCCGTCTAGGACAGATGACCCGAATTAAAATGACCATCCTGATGCATAATATGTGCTACCTACATTTATTTGCTCGGCTTCGCATATTGACCGACTTGTTTATAATGAGTTAAAATTTCGAAAAGTAGCAGTGTTAGGACTGAGTGAGGATAATCATTTGCTTAAAAAGTCAATCCCTAAATAGTACCGAAATTCTGTCGGATTTTGAAAAAAAATATGATAAAGAAAAAAAAGAATTTATTTTTATTTGAAAATGAAAAAAAGGGGCGTTATTTTCAAAAAAAAAAGAAAAAAAAAGCAAAATAATTTTCTTGCCATAAAAAAAAAAAAAGGGGTCTTGCTTTTGCTTTTGAAATAAAAAAAATCTAGTTTTAAAGTGGTTCGTTAATTTTCCCGAACTACGCAGGTTTGTTTCTCACCACGTGTGGAATACGTAGGCAACCCATAACGGGTCCAACCACACTTTTTGCAAAAAATAGCCAAAAATATTGAAAGTTTGATTTTTTGTTATAAATAAGTCGAATGCTATATTTTTGTTTAAAACGAGTCGAATGTCCCTCAAAAGGATGCCGGGAGACTGTTTTTGCAAGAATAGCCATTTTGAGTCATTTTAAATAAATTACGGGCACAACCTTAAAATATTCCCTTGTGAAAATATTGAAAGGTTGTATCCGCAAAAGTCAAGTTTAAAGTCAATTATGATCTTTACAAAAATAACCACTTGACTAAAAAGGCATCACATGGCCGGTTTTGTTAAAATGGCTGTAATTGGCATTAAAACTTTCTCAATTTTTTCTTGGCCTGTGGCGATGCTGAATGATGCCTCATGGGCCCCAAGGTGAGAAATTTCTGATGTTTATTTTTTCAAACAAAAGTTTGCGAAAATAGCCACTTTGTCAAAATTAGCCATTACATGGTAGGGTTTTCTGCTAAAATAGCCACAGTTGGTATTAAATTTTCTCAGTCTTGTGATTGGACTGTATTGCTGAATGATGCTCCATGGGCCCCAGGATGAGAAATTTTAATTTTTAGTCATTAAAAAATGAAATGATGAAAATTGAAAGTTTTGCAAAAATAGTCATTTTTCTTTTAGTCATTTAAATCCTTTAAAAATGTGCAGTATGAATTCAAATGACATTGAAACCTTCTCAGTCCTGAGCGAGATACCCCTTAAGCTCCATTTATGGTGGAATGATCTTGGAGATGAAAGCAGAAAATCAGTGGTAAAGATTCTGGGTGGCCTTATGGGACTTATGAACATAAAACCGAGAGAGGATGTTATTGAAGCTTTGATACCGTTTTGGGATCCGACTCGAAATGACTTCAGGTTCTCTGACTGTGAGCTCACACCCACTTTGGAAGAAATAGCAGGGTATGCTGGGCTTAATGGAAACATGCGAAGTACGTATCCTTTGTCGCCAAAACCGGTCACACTTCACAGATTCTTAGATTTATTGAGTATCATTCAGGATGTCCAAGACTCGCATTTAAAGGATGGATGTTGTACTCTGCATTTTCTTTGTCACCGATATGGTAATTCAAAAGGCTTCGAGGAATCTAACAGTGGCTTGACACATGCGGGGAATAAGGATAAATGGGAGGCTCAGCGAGGATTAGCATTTTTGGTGGCCTTTCTAGGAATCATAATTTGCCCAAGGAAAGATGGAAATATAAACATTGGGTTAGTAGGAATGATGGATGTAGCTATGAAAAAACCTACTAGCACGGTGGTTTCTTTGATCGTGGCTGAGATATATCGGGCTTTAACTAAGTGCCGAGAAGGGGAAAAATTTTTCCAAGGGTGTAACCTTTTGTTGCAAATGTGGATCCAAGAACATTTATGCCATCGTGCAGGATACATGAATTTCGGGTTGACTGGACTCAATTGCATCAACGAGTTTGAAACCAGGGTTGCAGGCATTAAATTTCCCGAGGGTGTTGAAGCTTGGATATCATGCTTAAGATCTTTGAATGCGGATAAGGTTGAATGGGCTTATGGTTGGCTTCCTGATACTGAAGTTGTCTACACTTCCGTAGAAGTCCCATATATTCTTCTAATGGGTATTCGGAGCATACAACCTTATACACCTTACAGTGTCCTACGACAATTTGGGAGATTCCAAACGATGCACAATGATGAGGATATAACTGAACAAATTATTGAATTAAGCCCAAAAGCTGCTTTTCTCGAAGCAAGAATTAGAAAGATATGGAATGAAGTTCGGTTTCTACAATCTGACACTATAGTACAAGATCGAGCAAAGGGAGAAGTAGACCCCAAATATTTGATCTGGTTTGGCAAAAGGTTTCAGATTCCTGAAAGACCCGCCAAAAGGCCAGATGTGCAGCAACTTACTGATGAAGCTCAAGTTCAACATGAATGGTTATCAAAAGAGAAAGAATATCGAGCTAAGATTGGTGTGTTGGAGCAACAAATGCGAGATCTTCAATTTGAGAAAAGTGTGCAAATGGCGGCTGATGAAGGAGAGAAAAAGAAATTGGCTCAAGAAAATGATGCTTTGAAGGCACAGATTCGTCAAGTGAAAACGGATGCTAGAAACCGAGAAAGAAGCGTATCTGATGAAAGATTGATCAAGGGATTGAAGAAGCAAATCTCGGTTTGTCAAGAGGAGCAAGAAAAATCCGAGAGGAACATAGAAAGACTCCGAATACACTGGGCCAATAAAACTGAGGAAAAAGCCCAATATATACAACAGTTGAGAAAAGACTATGAAGGGACCATTGCCAACATTGGAAGAAAAGAAAATGCTCGGGAAGGAAAAGCAGCTCAAGTAGAAAAGAATTTTCAGGATGAAAGAGATCATCGTTATGAAATGATTTCTGAACTGCAAGAAGAAATAAAATTACTACAAGACTTTTACTTCCAGGATTCTCAAATATTTGAAGCTCGGGCACAACAGATAAGTCGACTTCTCCAAGAAAAGGGTCAAATTAGAGAAAGAATTCGAAGTATTGCACGCTATGTTGTTAGAGGATGTCAATATGGGGAAAAGATGGGGTATGCCACCTCTCCTGCAACAGTGATGATATTTGTCCGACAAATTATGAATGATTTGGATCAACTACAAAGGGGTCTCGCAAGCAGGCCTGCGGCGATGCCGAGAGATGCCCCGCGGGCCCCAGGGTTTGAAGCTTTGATGTATTCTTTAAAAAATAATAATATAGTAGTTGGATTTTAAATTTTGTATCTTTAATTTCAAAAATAGAATATTACCTTAGTATTGATGCAATCGTTTATTATCAATGAAATGTGAAAATTATTCCAAAAAAAAAGTTTTGTCTTGTCTTTAGTTGAATACATTTGTGATAGGCAATTTCATAGGGCCGGTAATAATAATATAAGTACAAGAGAATAGTAAATAAAAACAAGAAAACAAAAGAAAGGAAAAGAGAGAAAGGCCAACACAAAAAGAATTGACAAAACAAGGAAAAAGCAGGGATAAAAGAAAGCCATAAAGCCGGGATGAAGCATGTGGACGAGCAAAATTATTTAAATACATATGTGTTCTGAATGTGCATTTATCTGATCAATAATGCCTAAACCACTAACAAAGCGTTGTTGTTAAGCCAGCCAGGTGGTTTTTAGCTGTTGGCATTCTGGCAACCCATCAGTACAATACTCGCTCTAAAGATATGACGAAAGCAATTAGCCAGGAGATTGAGGCTACAGTTGTGGAAACGGTTAGGGATGATGAGGTGGTAGACGTGAATGCTATGAAAGAAGAAATGTACAAGCTTAAGCAGAAGATGGCCGAAATGTACCAGGCCTGGGCGAAGGGACAACCTTTACCCACATACCCAGTCAATCCTGTTTACATTCCTCCACCAGTCCAGACACAGAACCCTTCTACCGTAAATTCGTCTCCAGCTTATCCTACATATCCATCCTATTACGCAACTACCTCACAAATACCACCACCTCCTCCGCCACTAAAACAGGTCCCACCACCACCACCACATCCAGTTGCTCCTGTGTATGTGGCTCCTCCACCGGCCACATTACACAAATCTACAAGTAAACCTCTGTTCCAAACCCAGGAAAACCATTACTATCCACTACAACCAACCTTCAGACATCACGAGCCTTATCCTTACACTCCTCTCATCGACATATCCGAGGAAGAAAACCACACAAAAATCCTGAACAAGAAGAGATGATCCGAAAAATGAAGAGTCTTGAGCATATCTTTCCGGAATATGCAGGGCCTTGGGGGTCAAGTAAGTGTGGCGTACAAAGATTTGTGTCTATTCCCGGAAGTGCAGCTCCCAGCAGGTTTCAAGCTACCAAAATTGGATTTGTATGATGGTCACGGCGACCCAGTAGCCCATTTAAGGGGTTTCTGCAGCAAAATGCACGGTGCAGGTGGAAAGGATGAGTTGCTCATGGCTTATTTTAGCCAAAGTCTTAGCGGGTCAGCTCTAGAATGGTACACCAGACAAGACCACGCTAGATGGTTTATTTGGGATGACCTGGCCCAAGCATTCGCTAATCATTTCCAATACAACTTGGAGATTGTCCCAGACAGGTTGTCACTAACAAAGATAGAAAAGAAACCAGGAGAAAGCTTTCGGGAATACGGCTTTAGATGGAGAGAACAAGCTGCTCGGGTGGACCCACCCATGAAAGAAGGAGAGATGGTAGATTATTTTCTGCAAGCTTTGGAACCAACATACTATGGGCATTTGGTATCAGCCGTTGGGAAAACATTTAATGAAGTCGTTAAGATGGGGAGCATGGTTGAGGAAGGTTTAAAATCGAATAAGATTATGAGCTATTCGGCAATAAAGGCCACAACACAGGCAATTCAAACAGGCACTGGAGGAGTTCTTGGGAAAAAGAAGAAAGAAGAGGTAACTGTTGTGGAAGGAAGAACATGGTCCAGGGATCCTTATACTTACTATCATCAACCTCGCCAACATCACCAACCTTACCCACCAACACCATATGGCCCACCACAACACGACTACCCTTCTCTTGTTCCACCATTTTCAGTCCATATTGCCCAAACCTATCCACCACCGCAAGCACCATGGCGTGCACCCACTCCTCATAATGCATATCATACCCAGAATACATATCAACCTCCCAAAGCATATAGAAGCCCTGGTGAAACAGGTTTCCGCCCAAACCCTATTGTTCGAAATGATAGGACACAAAAGAAAAGGATTTTCACTCCGTTGGGAGAATCCTACACCAGTCTATTCCTCAGGCTGAGGCAGCTTGGAGTGCTAAACCCTATTGAACCAAAAATCCTAAATCCACAACCAAGGAACCTGGACCATTCTGTCAGTTGTGAGTATTGTTCCGGAGCCCCGGGACACGACACGGAAAAATGTTGGCACTTAAAGACTGCTATTCAAGAGCTCATTGATTCGAGGAGAATTGAAGTTCAGGCCCCTGAAACTCCTAATATTACACAGAATCCTTTACCTGTTCATCATGAAGCTCATATGATCGAGTTGGTGCAAAGGGGAGAGTGTAAAAAGCCATCTCAGAAGGTAATGATGGTCAAAGCTAGCAAAAGCAAGGAAGATGAGAAAACAATGGTTGGGAGAACAATGATTATGGTTAAACAAATAATGGATGAGCCAGTGGTGGTAACAAAACCCGAGCCAGTAAAAGTGATAGTACCAGGAGCCAGTACAAAGCCCGTGTTGATTGTAAAAGGGGCCCAAACAGAACCAATCATTATCAAACCGGTAATTCAAATGCATGTTGAGGATACTTAAGCTGTGCCATGGAATTATAACAAAGTAACTGTCATGCATCGGGGAAAAAAAGTCAGAGAGGAAATTTGCGAAACTCATGGTTTGACAAGACCGGGAAGATGCTTTGCCCCCGAAGAATTAAGAAAGGCAAAACTTACCAAGGATAATCCGGCTCTTGTGAAGAAGGTTGTTACTGAAGAGGAGCTGAGGAATTTTTGAAGAAAATGAAAGCGCAGGATTATTCGATAGTAGAACAATTGAGAAAGATGCAAGCGCAAATATCCTTGTTATCCTTGCTGAATCACTCTGACGAACACCGTAGTGCATTAATGAAAATCCTGAATGAGGCCCATGTACCTGAGAAGATTACGGTAAGTCATCTTGAGAAGATCGCAAATAAAATCTTTGAGGTGAATAGGGTGACGTTTTCAGATGATGAACTACCAATAGAGGGAACGGAACATAACAGGGCTTTGTATCTTACTGTCAAATGTGAAGATTCGGTGGTGACTCGTGCGTTGATTGATAACGGGTCAAGTGCTAATATATGCCCTTTGTCTACTTTGGGAAAGCTAAAAATTGACAATGAAAGAATCCACAAGAACAACATTTGTGTGTGTGGATTTGATAGGGGCGGAAAGAATACTGTTGGTGACATTGTGCTGGAACTTACCATCGGGCCGGTAGAGTTTACAATGGAATTTCAAGTTTTGGATGTTGCTGTATCATATAATCTTCTGCTGGGTCGACCATGGATCCATGCGGCGAAGGCTGTGCCATCCTCACTCCATCAGATGTTAAAATTCGAGTGGGATCGTCAAGAAATAGTGGTCCATGGTGAAGTTAATTCTTGCAACACTATCACTCCTTTCGAAGAAGTTGAGGACGATAAAGGTCCCTAGGTGTACCAAGTGGTAGATGATGTATCAGTTGCTAAGATTCCACAGGGCGAGCATTTGCCTATGCCAAAGGTAGCTTCAGCATCAGTAATGGTTGCCATAGAGATGCTGAAAAATGGGCTTCTTCCTGGAAAGGGGTTGGGAGCTGCATTACAAGGTATTAAATAGCCAGTGTCTCTTCCCGGAAACATTGACACTTTTGGGTTGGGCTTTAAACCAACCATTGCCGATATAAAGAGAGC
>MU773869.1:111314-149532 GCA_026770625.1 Nicotiana glauca
GGTAAAAATCCCTCATTACCGCTCACTTGTCTTTGCACGAAAACTCTTCGTGTTTCCGAGCAAAGAGGGCCAGCTGTGAGCATGTGATTTTTATCTTAAGCAAATTATTCCAAAAATGTCAAATAAAATGATTTTGACAATTTTAAGAATTTTGTTGCATTCTTTGTGTTAGTTGGTCACATAATAACTTATATTAAAAATACAAAAATATGCATATGCATTAGGATTTTAATTTTTTCACTTTTTAGTATTAATGCATTTTGAAAAAAAAAACAAATGGAAGAAAATAAAAAATAGGATCTTATGGTTTTAATTACCAAATAGTTTTTAAATAATTTTTAGACTTTGATTAGTATGATTATTAGTTTAATTTCAATCTTATAAAATATAAAATGGAAATGTAATATAAAAAAATAATAATGAACAAGGAAATAGATAAAAAGGGTAAAAGAAATGGGTTGTTCTTTTGAATTCTTGGGCCAAAAAACCCTAGCCCAGGGCAATAAACCAGCCCACGATCCAGGGCAACCCGCCTCAACTCGGTCTGTAGGTTTCAGAGGCCAAACGACGTCGTTTAGTTATAGGAGATCTGGACCGTTGAATTCTTGATCTAACGGTCAAATTACAAGTCAGCTCACCCGTTAAAACGACGACGTTTTGAGCCATTAGATCTGGACCATTCATTTGTTTGATCTAACGGGCAAGATTGAACCATCAATAAATTAAAACGACGTCGTTCCATCAATATAATATCTGACCAGTCAAAATATTTAAAACGACGTCGTGTGGGGTTACAGGTATCCAATCTCAACCATCCATACACTTTAATCCAACGGTCTATAAACTATCATTAGTTATACATAAAATTGTCTGAAGCTTAGCCAAAATTTAGAGAGACAGAATCTTCTTCATCGTATCTCTATAGCTCGCCGGCAAAGTCGCCGCCGGTAAACACCGCTACTTCCGTTGCCTCCCAAATTTACACCCTAGAAAGCTTCGAACCTCCTCTCTTCACTCCCAGAAATTGTTTCCTTCGAATCAGGCTCCAGACCTTCGAATATCAATTTTTGTGTCGCCGGAACCCTACTCCGGCGAACACAGTTTATACCAAATAAACCCATTTTTACACCACAGAACCGCCTTGGCCCCCTCTACACTAATCTCGTAGTTTCTTGGCTCGAATGTGGCTAGAACTACTCGAATACCAATTTCAAGATTTTCTGGCCCTAAGTCCATGCTTCAATCTCTATGATTCTTGACCGAGACATACCCAGTCACGTGTATTCCTATGAAAACACATGACTAGGTATGTTTCGTGTCAAGAATCTCGAAAGATTCTTTCAAATCCGTCGGTTGGAATTCCTCCATTGTAGCAGTAAGTTTTCTAGTTTAGTTTAGTTTAATTTCTCTTTCTTCTTCCCTCCTGAATTGGTCAATCATGGATTCTTGTTGGTTCTGATTTTATTTAGCCATACTGCTGAGTTAAATCTTTAGCAATAAGTTTAACATTTTTAATTTACTGTTAGTTTAGTTAAAATTAGTAAATTTGTTTGTTATCGATTCTCTTTAATGTCATTTATAGATAATAAGTCTTGTGGGTAGTATTGATAATATTATGCCAAATAATTGTGCGAATGTTTATATCTTTACTTCTCTTGTTATATGTTGGTCTTTCTAGTTAATTTATTTGTTTAAATTAGGTTGGACTCATTAAGTAATTAGTTGGTTTGAAATTTAATCTATGATTGGTTTGAAGTCTGCTCGTTTTAGTTTGTATAATTGGTTATAGCTGATTCTAGAGGCACTAGGAATAACTGTAGTAAAATAGCAGGGTTAAAAGTTTTTAGTTCAGTTAACTACAGGGGTGCAGTAATTTTAAGAGGTTCTAAGGGTATTATGGGTATGATAAAAGGGTAGAATCTTTTAGGATAGTAAATATAAAACAAGGATAAGGGTAGTATAGGCTTTGTATATCAAAAGGAACCTTCCAAGACCTTCTTAAATGGGGTCTTAGTGTAAGTCATAATTTTTGGGGTTGGTTACTTGGTCAATAAGTCAGAAACTGAGGGGTTGAAAGGAAAATAAAGAGGGTCTTATAGTAAAAACATATTTTAAAAGGGGTTTCCTGATTCTCTTCCTATAAAGAGGCAGGCATTTGCCTTGTGAAAGGGGGCTGGTCTGGCTGCAGTCAAAAAAATTAATTAAAATGCTGCTTATCCAAAAACAAAAATAACAGTAGGAAAACCTTAAGGAAAAACTGGTCTATTGGCATTGGTAGTCCAATTTCAAGAACATTGGTGAGATAGTTTTCTCTGAGTTCAGCTTTGGTAGCTGAGTTTTTAAGACTATTTCGATCAGCTGGGTTTCGACTTAGACTGGGGGCTTTATTGAGTGGGTTCTTCTGATTTTGAGTGTTGTGGTGTTCTTGTGTTCCTTTGAGTTTTTTTTTGGGGGTTCCAAATCGTGCCAGTGCTGTTATTTTGCTGATTGTTGTTGCTTGTTACCAGTTGCTGATCCATTTCTTCTTCTTCTTTTTATCTTTCCAACTCCAGGTACACATTTAAACCCTGCTGTAATTTCAAGAAATGAAATCAACCTCCTATTGATTATGTTTGAATTTCTTGTGTAATTATAGCTTAGTTCGTATCAATTTCTGTTTTGATAGAGGAAGTTGTTGGTAGATTTAGATTGATAGACTGGTGAACATTCATTTGTTGTAATATGGTGCATTTCGTTAAAGCATAAGTTCAATTGTTGAAATATGAATGCTATGGTATAGTTCTGTGTATCAACCATTTAGGTGAAGCGAATATGGAAATGTCATGATGAATGTGTTTTGAGGTTAGAATTGTTCTGTTGAACATAGATTATTATAATGCTCATTTTCAGCCTACTGCGTTTGCTTTATTGTACTTAATTAGAAGAGTCTTACTAGCATCTTAAAATTTTCATGTCAATTTTAACAAATAGGCAATCAAGAGTTAACTCCTCAGTTAGATCTTGGCAGAGATGTGCCCTGTTAGCCATAAACAATCTAATATAGCATTTATAGGCTCGTTTGAATATGGAATGGCCAGGAAGCAGCTTCGTTTAGTTTAGTTGATTAGGTGAAGAATTCATTCCTCCAATACATTGATCTCCAGTTGAATTTAAAAATGTATTAACCATTGAGTGTTCATAGATTCAATGTGCCATATGTGATACTCACTTTCGCTCTCACCATGTGTCTGACATAGTAATATGCAAATCATTGTGCATTTTTAGTCATACTACTTAAAATTATCTAAAATGCCCAGTTCAGCTCATTACCTCATGGTATGGTGTGCCTTAGATGATCAATTATTTTGTATGCCTTGCGAATTGTTGGCAGTTTTGATCCACTCTCTTTCGTTTTTATTTTCTTTTGATCTCCCTGGATGGTTACACGTTGGGCACGATATTTTGATGGATTTTGTTGAATATAAAATTAGGTTTCGAATTAGGTATCGGTTTCAAGCTAAAAGGGTCTTCCCTTTTGTTCGACTTCCAACATGAATTCGAGGCCCGAATTTATAATTGCAAATTAATTGACCTTCTAAATAGTAAAAAATAAGACGAGCCTCGCCAAATCAAATATACAATTGCGGGGCCCTCATTAATTACTTAATATAAAAGTACTTAGAAATTCGGGACGGGCCATTTAGGAAATTTCACGGCCTTCACAGAAAATAACAACGCGTTAGTCTTTTTTAGACGCGATTTTAGTACAATTATATTCTTAAATACGGGTGTGCATTTCATGCGACCCAAATCCAAATCCAAAAATGTTGAATAGGAATGTGTCGAGGATCCGGGGTGCATTTCATGTGACGTGATCCGACAACATATTCTTAAACGACGTTCACTTTCTTAAATAAAATAATTGACACAAAAGAGGTAATTAATTCTAAAAATTGCACAAGTAGGGTAACACGTATAAAAATTATATTTTAGCCAAATATGACAGATGAGCGACCGTGCT
The DNA here is from genome assembly GCA_026770625.1 of Nicotiana glauca. Classification (NCBI taxonomy): domain Eukaryota; kingdom Viridiplantae; phylum Streptophyta; class Magnoliopsida; order Solanales; family Solanaceae; genus Nicotiana; species Nicotiana glauca. The sequence goes on from MU773869.1 coordinate 115,315, forward strand.
AGAACCACGGAACTCGGGAATGCCCAACACCTTCTCCCGGGTTAACAGAATTCCTTACCCGGATTTCTGGTTCGCGACTGTTAATACAGAGTCAAACCTTTCCTCTATTCGGAATTCAAACCGGTGACTTGGGACACCATAAATTTCCCAAGTGGCGACTCTGAATCTTAAATAAAAACGAATTCCGTTTTGATTGTCCTTAAAGTGGAAAAACTCCTTTATTATTATATCCCTTCCCCGGGATGTAGTAAAACCCTTATAAAAGAGGGAAAAAGGAGGTGTGACACGTACAATAATATTAAAAGGGAGTCATGCTAGTTAGGTTGATTTGATAATTCTTGTATACTTTATGTTCATATTCAGCCATTTTCGTACTGTAAACATTGAGTTTTAACTTATTAGATGAGTTCCCAGGTAGTGTTAAATGTAACTCATTTATCCGAGTAAGTAATAATGAGGTCTTCATGCCTCACATTCTGTTGTCAATATTGTGAAAATTTGAAATGAGGTGGTGGTCAATATGAGATTTATTGATAATGATGGAATTATTTATGAACAACTAAGACCAGAAATGTGGTTATGATCATACAAATGATGTGTTTCATGTCAAGATATCATTTTGATAATAGCGGGCTTGTAATGCGGAGATTAGTGTTATCGATGTACTTGTGGTACTTGTTGGGTTGCAGACATGTTGTTAGGATTTATTTTGGTGTTACTCTGATAGGCGGATAGGCCCAATTACAAGGGAGACTTTGCCGAAATATTTAAAAAAACAAATCTGGGAGTTAGTCAAATTTTGGGGACTTAAGAAAGTTAAAATGTTTGAAGAATATCTAAGATCAATATGAAGTCATTCGGTTCATTTGGTTGTGGATTGTGGTGTGTTGTCCCGGCTATGGTGGTAGTTATTGTGTGTTATGAGAAAAAATGACTTATTACGGGTCCAGGAAAGGCTATTAGCCTAGTTCAGTGCGAGCAGAATCGACCTGAAGTGGGTGAACAGATTTAAATAGGATTATGGGCTTCATGTGAGTCAGATGTTTTCATTTCAGTATAGCGCTCCTGAAGGGGGAGTGTTGGAATATCATATGTTGTTCTGTGTTCATCAATTCATGTAATATTATGATTATTCCATGTATGCTGTGAAACAACTTGATAAATTCCTATTCTCTGGGGAAAAGTCCATATTAGTTGTGTGAGTTGAGCAATCCATTCCTGAATCATTTCCTTATGTATCTTGTTCGCGTTATGGCATATTGGCGCATTTTTGCATCATGTGAGATCGTTGGTCATTGTCTGTGGTGATTGGTTTTCTGAGCAGCTTGTACTAGGTGATGCACGACTATTGGTATCAGAGACCATTGTAGTGGGATTATGTGAGGTATATTACAGGGCGGTTACCAGTATTTGGGTAGTAATGAGGTGATGATTTTAGTCAAAAATGAGAGAATTAATGTTGGGTTAACTCTGTAATGACCCGACCGGTAATGTTGGATATCCTGAATGTTTGAAAGCCTGGACTTTCACATCGTAATGCTATATTGAGGCATGACACGCATTCTCTGACGAGTGCAAGGTCATTTACTATCGGGGATTGTGACTTGGTCTATCCCGAGTGTTATTTTCTACTATATTGGCGATTGGTATGCATACTTTATTATTGAGAATTGAGCTTACTGCTATGTTTGGGGCCTTGTGCCGACCTGTAGAATCCTTAGGGGATCCTTATGTGTTTTTCCTTACTTGTTTTCATAAAACCATACTCAGCCATGTTTTTAACTGTTAAAAATGTTATAAGAACTGTATTTTTGAACATGAATATTGAATGAAAAGTATATGAGGGCGAATATCCCTATAACTTGTTATTCCCGGGAGGATGTGCATTAGTGTAAGGTCCAGTAAATAATTTTTGGTCTCGAAACTTAGTAATTCGTGGTGTCGAATGCGAATATATGTTAGAAATGTGTAGAATTCTTCCTCGCCGCGGTTTGGACCCTTGGTAGTGATCTAAGCCCTTAAAAATTAAAAGAATCAATTTCGAGAAAATTGTCATTTATGCGGTACAGAATGCGGTCGCAGATCAGCTATGCGGACCGCATTCCTGACGCAGAGTGAAGAAAAGAGTTGGTCTACATTGATGTTAAAAATGCGGTCCATTATGCGACCACATAATCAATATGTGGACCGCATTCCTGCCACAGAGTGAAGTAGAGAGTTGGTCTAAGTTGATGTTAAAAATGCGGTCCATTATGCGACCGCATAATCAGTATGCGGACCGCATTTCCACCGTATACCCATGAAGAGATGTCCAGTGATTTGGGTTCAGTTCTACGGTCCAATATGCGTACCGCATTCTAATTATGCGGTCACATAGTTGGACTACAGATCTTACCCGGACTTCTATTTTCTAATATTTAAAACCCAACACCTTTTCTAATATAACACCTTAACCCCTCATTTTAACCATTTTTCTGAACAAAACAAGAGAGAGGGAGGAGGGGTTCTTGAGCGAGAGTTCCTTTTTCTTCAAAATTTGTTCCTCATATTATCTGGTCCGGGAAATTTTAAAGCAAGTGTCTTCATCTCCATTTCTACAGGTAAAATCCCTACCCCATTTTCATTGACTTTAAGATTTATTGAGAGAGGGAAAGTCTCATGCATTAGTTCTTGATAATAGTGGTTGAAACACTCATGCATGTTTATTAAAACCTAAAATCTAGTAAGAATAGTTGGGAAGGAGTAAAGAATTGTGTAAAGAAGAGTTTATAACCTAAATATGTTCGGGTAGTAATTGTGAATTTCAAATTTAAAGAAATATGTGTTAGTTTGTAAACTAGATTGACGTGGCTAGATTGCTTGGTGACTGATAATAGGAGTTTAAAAGGGGAATTCGACTCCAGGTATGTATGGCTAACCTTGACTTTGTAATATCGCCTCGTTGGTGTTCAATGTTTGGTATGTGACATTCAGGTGGGAAAATTGTGAAATTCATGTGACTTGCATGGATATGTGGTATTAGATGAAAAACAAATGATGGGAGGAAATTGTAAGTGATGCCAATGAAATAATTGTGATATTAACATCTATGGCTTATCGTGGGCAAGTATTGTTGTAACGTGAAACACATATGAATTGTGGAATATGACAGAAATAGTATTAATGGTTATGGAAACACTTGTAAAATTATTGGTGCTATTCCTCAAGAAGTGTTGTTATTATCTTTGTGAATTGTTCATTACTGTTGTTGTGATTTTTTGTGAATTGAAAATGTACGGTGGGATCGGGTTGCACGCCGCAACACGATGTAATAAGGTGTGGGTTGTGGTGATAAGAGTGGCCAAGGTAATAAGGGTGGCCGAGGTAATAAGGGTGGAAAGTGATCGAAATCACTGTTGAAATGAAACTATGAGCAAAAATAAGAAATCTATTGATGTGGAAATGTGAAAAGGGAAGCAGGAGAGTTTGTAAAACTTGTTTAGCTCGATTGTTCTTTCTTTATGAAATTGATTGTTGTTTCTGATACTATTACTTACTTGTCTATGGTTTGAGTTTAGTTGGTGCAAAGTTTGTTATACATACCAGTACAATTCAAGTGTACTAACGTCCTTCTTTGCTTGGGGCGCTACATTCGTGTCATGATTGTAGGTGGATCTTTAGCATGTATTATAGCCTACCGATCGTAGCTCCCTCTTCACCTTCCGTCAACTGTTTTGGTGAGCCCCATTACTCTCGGGGCCCTACGTGTCTTAGGCCGCTTGTCTCAATAGTTTTATTTTGCTGTTGTGTAAGGTATAGCCGAAGCCTTGTTACCGGCAAATACTGTATTATCCCGTTGTATCTTTAGAGACTCCGTAGACATTGGATGTGGGTTAGAAGCTATGTATATCCATGTTTCTTTTATTAGACAACGAATTGGTAATTTCACTAATTATTATGTATGTATGTTTTGTAAAAGGGTGATCTAAAATCAATTATATGTCTAGTTCTTGGGATACCGAATAAGGAAAACAAGTGGTGCCTCATGTGTTAGGAAAGGCAATCAGGTCCGCTTGACTGGGGTTACTCAGTCGAGCGCCGGTTATGTCCCTCGAGTTTGGGGCGTGACAAACTTGGTATCAGAGCCTCAGGTTTTAAAGTGTCGTAGGATGTCTCGGAGCCGTGTCTAGCAGAGCCCTTCTTATCGGTGTGTTGTCGACCACATCTATAAGTAGGGGGCTGCATGGACATTTTGGGAATTTACCCTCTTCTTTGTTATTCTATATTGTGCGGTGAAGTGAAAAGCTGAAGTATTTATGTCTAACTCGTGCTCTATCCTAAAATTTTTAGAAATGGCACTTAAGAAGAGAGCTAGACTCATCCTTGGGGCCAACACCACCGCAAGTGTGGCTGTCAATCATCTACCTAGTGCAGTGGGTGAGAGTGACTTACCGGCCTTGAATCTGCCCGGCCCATCTATTCCAGATCCAAGCGTTTCTGTTCCGGCTGCGGCAGAGGGTGCTACCATCCCTCCGGCCAATATTTATGATTTTGATGCAGTTCCAGCTTCTAGTCCCGGTTTCTAATGGGGACCTTAGAGGAGCCATACGTATTTTTACCCAGTTAGTGGTCGCCCAGGCCCAGAGATCTCATGATGCTCTTGCACCCTCCAACTGACAGAGAGATTCCGCCAGCTCCAAAGTCTACCAGTTTCTGCGGTTGGCCCCTCCAGAATTCTCAGGCACAGACCTAGAGCCTGATCCGCAAGATTTCCTTGATGAGATGTATAAGACCCTTCGAGTGAGGAAGGCTACAGAGGTAGAGGGGGTAGATTTGGCTTCATAAAGGTTGAGGGCAACAGCGCGTTCGTGGTTTGAGATGTGGGAGGATTCCCGTGAGGAGGGAACACCTCCGGCTAGGTGAGATGAGTTTGTTGGTGGCTTTATGGACCACTTCTTGCCTACCGAGAAAATGGCACCCCGTGCCACTGAGTTTGAGGTTCTTAAATAGGCAGTGTGAGTGTTTGGGAGTACCACATGTAGTTTGTGAGGTTGTCCAAGTATTCTCCTCAGTTAGTGTCGACCATGGATGCTCGGGTTTGGCGTTTCGTTCAGGTACTTTCTCCTTTGGTGGTGAATGAGGATGCTATAACGGCCTTGCACTCAGATATGAATTATGGAAATATTGTAGGATTCGCTCAGTCCATAGAGGCTAGGAAGTTTAAGATTCAGGCAAAAAGGGAGAGTAGCAACAGGGCCTGGTCAATGGGTCACTCAGGGAGACCAGTTCCAAGAAGAGGGTCATCCGGGCCATCCCGGTCATATACTCAGTCCTCAGCAAGTGCACCTCCATCCGTGCACAGTTATCAGTAGAGCAGACACTCGAGACCAGGTTCAGACAGTAGGAGGTCCCATCAGTCCGGTCGTTCAGGAGTGAGGTCTCAATAGTAGGGTGGAACTACATGCCCCAAGTATGGGAGATTTCATACAGAGACTTGCTATTTGGATATCCCGGTATGTTATAGGTGCGGGGTGAAAGGTCACATCCAGCGGGATTGTCGTGCGCCCAATCAAGGTATGGGTAGGAGATTGCCCAATCATCCGGTTCTTCAGTTGCTACATCATTAGTGCGTCCTCCAGCCATAGCAAAGCGTCGTGCAGCTAGGGGTGGAGCTCGTGGTAGGGGTGGACCTAGCCGGTTCTATGCTTTGAGTGGTCGCCAGAGTGCTGAGGCTTCTCCAAATGGTGTTACAGGTATCTTGTCTGTTCAGGCCATTGATTGTTATGCTCTTATTGATCTGGGGTCCTCTTTGTCTTATGTCACCCCATTCATTGCTTCAAGTTTTGATATAGAACCCGAACAGCTTCATGAGTCATTCTCTGTATCGACTCCGGTTGGTGATTGTATTATAGACTCACGAGTTTATAGGGATTGTGTTGCCACGGTGTGTGGTCGTGTTACCACTGCCAATCTTATTGAGCTTGAAATGGTAGATTTTGATATAATTATGGGGATGGACTATCTTTATTCATGCTTTGCCAAACTTGACTGCCGGACGAGAGTTATGAGACTCGAATTCCCTAGCGAGCCGGTTATTGAATGGAAAGGGAATGGTGTGGTGCTAAAGGGTAGATTTATTTCTTACCATAAGGCTTCGAATATGATTAAGAAGTGGTATATCTATCATTTGGTCTGGGTGGCAGACACCACTTCAGAAGTGTCTGTCCTCGAGTCCGTGCCAGTGGTGAATAAGTTTCTTGATGTGTTTCCGGATGAGCTTCTAGGGATTCCGCCAGATAGGGAGATTGATTTTGGGATTGATGTATTGCCAGATACTCAGCCAATATCCATTCCACCATACAGAATGGCGCCAGCAGAGTTAAGGGAGTTAAATGAGCAGCTGAAGGATTTATTAGAGAAGGGGTTCATACGACCGAGTGTGTCGCCGTGGGGTGCTCCGGTTCTTTTTGTCAGAAAGAAGGATGGGTCGCTTCGGATGTGCATTAATTATCTGCAACTTAACAAAGTCACCATCAAGAATAAATATCCTTTGCCTTGGATAGATGATTTGTTTGACAAGTTGCAAGGAGAAAAGTTCTTCTCCAAAGTTGATCTGCGGTCTGGGTATCACCAATTGAAGATCAGAGAGCAGGACATTCCTAAGACCTCCATCAGAACCCGCTACTGTCACTTTGAATTCTTGGTAATGTCTTTTGGGTTAACCAAAGCCCCGACAACTTTCATGGACCTTATGAATCGGGTTTTCAAGCCATTTCGAGATTCATTTGTGATTGTTTTCATTGACGACATCCTCGTTTATTCGCAATGAAGGGAGGATCATGCCATTTACCTCAGAGCAGCATTGCAGACTATTCGTCAACAACAATTGCATGCTAAATTTTCGAAATGTGAGTTTTGGTTGAAGTCCGTTACCTTTTTGGGTCATGTTGTTTCTAGTGAAGGGATTCAGGTAAACCCCCAGAAGATTGCATCAGTGAAGGATTGGCCTAGTCCCACGACCCCGACAGAGATTCGTAGCTTCTTAGGTTTAGCAGGGTATTATCGGAGGTTTGTGGAGGGATTCTCGACTCTCGCCTACGCATTAACTAAATTGACGTAGAAAGCAGCTAAGTTCCAATGGTTCGACGTTTGTGAGAAAAGTTTTCAGGAACTAAAGTCAAGGTTGACCTCGGCGCGAATATTGGCCTCGCGAAGGCTTGGAAGGATTTCTGGTTTATTGCGATGCCTCCAGGGTTGGTTTGGGATGTGTGTTGATGCAACATGGGAAGGTTATAGCTTATGCTTTGAGGCAGCTCAAGAATCACGAGAAGAATTATTCGACGCATGATTTGGAGCTTGCGACAGTTGTGTTTGCTTTGAAAATATGGCGGCATTATCTTTATGGGGTCCATGGGGATGTGTTCTCAGACCACAAGAGTCTCCAGTATTTGTTCAAGCAGAATGAAATGAATTTAAGGCAGCGACGGTGGTTAGACTTGCTCAAGGATTATGATTGTAAGGCCCCATGACATCCCGACTCAAAAACCCACATCCCGTGGTGCCAAGTTAGGATTGTGTGTTAGAAATTAGTAAATATGCTTCGTGGCTCGCAAGCGCTCCACGGCGCGGACCATTTTGGATTTAATGATGTATTAAAAAGTCAAGAATAAGTTTGCAGAAAAATGCAAGAAATGCTGTCCAGAATGCAATCGCATAATTGAAATGCGGACCGCATACCTGCCGCAGAGTGAGGCAGAATGTTGGATGAAATTGAAGTTAGAAATGCTGTCTAAATGCAGTAGCATAATTGAAATGTGGACCGCATAGCTACCTCAGAGTGAGGCAGAATGTTGGTTAAAATTTAAGTGGAAAATGCGGTCACAAAATCAAAAATGCGGCCCGCATAAGTCGTCGCATATTTTCCCTTGAATTTGTGAAGGTCAGTTCTGCGGTGCACTTTGCGACCGCAGAACATGAATGTGGACCGCATTATTACCGCATACCTAGTCAGAATGTTTAGTTTTTGAGGGTAGCATTTTGCGGTCCATTATGCGGACCGCATGTTAATTCTACTATCACACACGCGACCGCATAGTTGACTCGGGGCTCTAATTTTTTAATTTTTAACCCGACTTCCCTATCGATATAACCGTTGTATTAGCTCATTTTGAGCATTCATCTAAGCAATTATAGAGAGAGTAAGAGGTTCCTTAGAGAGGGAAAGTCTCTCATGAAAGTATTCTATAAGATTGGGCTAAATCATTGAAGAAAATCAAGGAAAGGCTCCTGCCTCTTCATCCCAAGAGGTAAGGCTCCATCACCTCAGCTCATATTTATATACATATCCCTATGGGGCCATTAGGGAAATAATCCATGTGTATGAGAATGAATATCTTGCATGCATGCCACCTTAAAGTATTGGAAAGTAGTAAAATTAAAAAGGGAAGCAATTGGGGGTATAACATGATATGCTCGAGCCAAGCTAGAACTTCAGTCTCATCTCTAATTCTCAATTTTTAGTTCAAAATTTCTTGCTCAATAGATTGAAGCTCTAAGAGTTCCGGAAAATTTGAAAAGTGTAAGGAACAACTATATTGAGGTATGTATGGCTAAAATCCCCTTCTATTAGAAATCGAGCTCCGTTGGTGCTTACGGATGTGTTGTAAGAGTTGAATTGGCTAGTGTATTGATTGTTATTGTGAAATTAAGTGATTTACATATATCTATACATATTCGTAAAGGATGTGCTTCAATGTGAACAATGTGCGAATCTTGATAATTAGATGATGATGAAAAGTATAATTATTTGTTGAAGGACTTGGGCTATAAGACAACAATGAAACAAAGGATTATTCATGCTAGCTACGTGCTCACTTACCTGTGATTTCAACTTGAAATATCCTTCATATACGTGTCTATGATCACAACTTATAAACTAATATTGAAAAGGGACAATGATGTGATGATGGTGGCCATGCGTTCCCAGAAATTGTTATGATATGTATGGAATACGGATTTGAAGGTGTTGACAAATGAGAATCGAGTAATGCCTCCAATGATGTGACCTAGCCGATCGGGTCGTGATCGGACACCATACCGCACACACGATGGAAATGTGCTGTTGTTGAATCCCGTATAAGGGAAATGAATTATTGACTGAAAGTTATGCCTCCAATGAGGTGACCTAGTCGGTCGGGTCGTGACCGGACTCCGCTCAAGATGGCGGTGGTGATGAGAACAGTGGTGAACATGTGACAGAATTGCCTTAATCGGTATTGTGGAAATTGTATGAAGAATTATATGAATTGTTTCTTTGTTTTGCTGTTTTAATTGCTTGTATCTATTTGATAATTCTTTCTAGTAAAATGGTGTTTAGTTATACATAACAGTACAATTTAAATGTAATGACGGCCCATTTGCCGGGGGCACTGCATTCGTATTATGATTGTAGGTGGCCCCATAGCAGACAGTGCAGACCGAGTGTAGCAGAGCGCTCATCTACTCGAAGTCACGGTGAGCCCCTTATTCTTCCATGGGGCTAGATGGTGTGTGTTTTGTTACTACAACTTTTCATTTAGAGGTATAGGAGGGGCCTTGTTGCCGGCATAGTCATGCTTATGTGTTGTATCTTTAAGGGCTCCAAAGACACTAGTGTGGGTTGTGTAAGGGTTTTGGCAAGTCCCCTCTATGTATATGTTGTAATTCTAACTTGTGATCTTCTTAAGCCGTGACTCTAATATAATCCATGAAGCTAACTAATGAATGGTTAAATATCACGATATGAAATGAACTACTAATGTGGTATACCCCGCGTATTATCGTTCAAATTAACCAAATGCATGAGTTCTGCATTAATAATTAGTTGGGGTAGGAAGCATTCAATAAGGCTTGCTCAGTTGGGTTCACTTGGTTGAGCGCCGTTCGCGCCTCCCGAGTTTGGGGCATGACAATGATATAAATATTTTGTACCATCTAGGGAAGGAAAACGTGGTGGCTAACGCTCTCAGTCGGAAATCTATGTATAGTTTGGCTCATTTGGGAGTGGATCACAAGCCCTTGGCCAGGGAGATTTACCAACTGGCCAGTGTAGGAGTTTGCTTATCAACATTGGACGAGGGGAATGTTGTGGTGCATAATACAGTAGAATCGTCTCTCGTAGCGAAGGTCAAGGAAAAGCAGTTTATCGATCCAACATTGGCTCAGATGAAGGAAGCAGTTTTGAATAACAAGACTTAAGCATTTTCACTCAGCGATGAGGATGGTGTATTATGGTGTCAAGGTAGGCTATGTGTCCAGGATGTGGATAAGCTTTGAGAAGGGGTGATGGCAGAGGCTCATAATTCTAGGTATTCAGTGCACCCAGGTTCTACGAAAATGTATCATGGTCTCAAGGAGATTTATTGGTGGAACGGTATGAAAAGGGGTGTGGGGAACTTTGTATCGAAATATCCGAACTGTCAGCAAGTGAAGGCTGAGCATCAGCGGCCTGGTGGGTTAACTCAGCTTGTGGAAATACCAATATGGAAATGGGAGATGATCAACATGGATTTCGTGGTGGGTTACCTCGCACTCAGCGCAAGTTCGACTCAATTTGGGTAATAGTGGATCGACTCACCAAATCAGCTCACTTCTAGCAAGTCAAGTCCACCGATACTGCAGAATAATATGCTAATATGTATATCAGGGAGATAGTAAGGCTTCATGGCACTCCACTTTCTATTATCTCGGATCGAGGGGCCCAGTTCACAGCTAATTTTTGGAAGAAATTTCAGCAAGGTTTGGGTACTCAAGTAAATCTCAGCACAACTTTTCATTCGTTGGTCGACTGTCAGGCCGAGTGGACTATTCTGACGCTTGAGGATATGTTGCGGCTTATGTCTTGGATTTCAAAGGTAGTTGGGATGATCACTTTCCACTTATAGAATTTGCTTACAATAACAGCTTTCATGCTAGCAATCAGATGGCCCTGTTTGAGGCGTTGTACGGAAGAAGTTGTAGGTCTCCAATTGGGTGGTTTGAAATGGGTGAAGAAGAATTGCTATGGCTAGATCTTGTGTACCAGGCTATGGAGAAAGTTAAATTCATCAAAGAAATGATGAAAACTGCTCAGAGTCTCCAAAAATCCTATTTGGATGTTCGTCAAAGAGATTTGGAATTTCAAGTTGATGATTGGGTATTCTTGAGGGTATCTCCTGTGAAGGGAGTCATGCGATTCAGGAAGAAAGGGAAGTTGAGTCATAGGTATGTCGGACCGTATCGGGTCGCTCAACGGGTAGGGCAAGTGGCTTATAGGCTGGAATTGCCTCCAGAAATGTCATTAGTACACCCGGTGTTCCATGTGTCCATGTTGAAGAAAGTGGTTGGCGATCCATCCACCATCGTGCCAGTCGAGACTATCGAGGTTAATGAAGACTTATCGTATGAAGAAGTTCCTGTTGCCATTCTTGATAGACATGTCTATAAATTGAGAAATAAGGAAGTGGCCTCTGTTAAAGTGTTATGGCGAAGTCAACAAGTTCAGGAAGCCACGTGGGAAGCAGAAAAAGAAATGAAGGAAAAATACCCCCATCAGTTTGAGCAAGTCTAGTAGAAATCGTGCGAACTCTTATCTCTAAAACAAAACTAATACTGCATCCAAATTGGTTCTTTCCTAAATGTTGTACTCTTGAAATTCCCAAAGCTGTGCAAGGATTATGTGTGTTGTGATTGTCTCGAATCATGTGAACCTCCCTTTGGAAAATGGAAGTTTTATAAATACTCATGTGATAATTAAACAACTAATTGTGGAATAGATTGATAATGGTTTATTTATATGCATGTAGTATGTTGAAGCAAACACATTATGTGGGACTCATTGAGGTGACTAGTTTATGTGCAAAATGTAGCAAGTGATAGAATATGTGCAATTGTTGAGGTAGTGAATTGTTTACAAGCTATATAGATAGTTGTAATTGTGTAATGGTGCTTCGTAATAAGTTTCGGGGGCTCTCTGACAGGTGGATATGTCGATATTACAAGGGAAACTCTTGCAAATTTTTTCTAGAAAATGGGGGTTAGTGAAAATTTAGAGAGTCTTCATATCATGTCTTTCAAAACCAGTTGATTTTTTTTTAAAATCCTTATTCGAGGACGAATGAATTTTAAGTGGAGGAGAATTTAAGGTCGCGTAAATAATTTTTGGTCTCAAAACTTAGTAACTCGTGGTGTCGATTGCGAATATATATAAGGAATGTATAGAATAAGCTCGTCGCCGTTTGGACCCTTGGTACTGATATAAGCCCTTAAAAATCAAAAGAATCAATTTTCCACAAAATTATCATTTATGCAGTCCAGAATGCGGTCGCAGATCAGCTATGCGGACCGCATTCCTGCCGCAGAGTGAAGTAGAGAGTTGATCTAAGTTGATGTTAAAAATACGGTCCATTATGCGACCGCATAATCAATATGCGGACCGCATTCCTGCCGCAAAGTGAAGTAGAGAGTTGTTCTAAGTTGATGTTAAAAATGCGGTCCATTATGCGACCGCATAATCAGTATGCAGACCGCATTTCCACCGCATACCCAGGCAGAGATGTCTAGTGATTTGGGGTCAGTTCTGCGGTCCAATATGCGGACCGCATTCCAATTATGTGGTCTCATAGTTTGACCACACATCTTACCCGGATTTCTATTTTTTAAAATTTAAAACCCAACCCACTTTCTAATATAACACCCTAACCCCTCATTTTAACCATTTTTTGAACAAAACAAGACAGAGGGAGGAGGGGTTCTTGGGATAGAGTTTCTTTTTCTTCAAAATATGTTCCTCATATTATCTGGTCCGGGAAATTTTAAAGCAAGTGTGTTCATCTCTATTTCTACAGGTAAAATCCCTACCCCATTTTCATTGACTTTCAGATTTATTGAGAGGGGGAAAGTCTCATGCATTAGTTCTTGATAATAGTGTTGAAACACTCATGCATGTTTATTAAAACCTAAAATCTAGTAAGAATAGTTGGGAAGGACTAAAGAATTATGTAAAGAATGGTTGATAACCTAAATGTGTTCGGGTAGTAATTGTGAATTTCAAATTCTAAGAAATATACGCTAATTTGTAAACTAGATTGACGTGCCTAGATTACTTGGTGACTGATCATAGGAGTTTAAAAAGGGAATTCGACTCCATGTATGTATGGCTAACCTTGACTTTGTAAAATTGCCTCGTTGGTGTTCAATGTTTGGTATGTGACATTCACGTGGGAAAATTGTGAAATTCGTGTGATTTGCATGGATATGTGTTGTTAGATGAAAAACAAATGACGAGAGGAAACTTTAAGTGATGCCACTAAAATAATTGTGATATTAACATCTATGGCTTATTGTGGGCAGGTATTGTTGTAATGTGAAACACTTATGAATTGTGTAATATGACGGAAATTGTATTAATGGTAATGGAAACACTTGTAAAATTGTTGTTGCTATTCCTTAAGAAGTGTTGTTGTGATCTTTGTGAATTGTTCATTGCTGTTGTTGTGATTGTTTGTGAATTGAAAATGTACGGTGGGATCGGGTTGCGCGCTGCAACACGAAGTAATAAGGTGTGGATTGGGGTTATAAGGGTGGCCGAGGTAATAAGCGTGGAAAGTGATCGAAATCACTATTGAAATGAAAATATGAGCAAAAATGTGAAATCTATTGATGTGGAAATGTGGAAGGGGAAATAGGAGAGTTTGTAAAACTTGTTTAGCATGATTGTTCTTTATTTATGGAATTTATTGTTGTTTCTATTACTGTTACTTAGTTGTCTATGGCTTGAGTTTACTTGGCGCAAAGTTTGTTATACATACCAGTACAATTCAAGTGTACTGACGTCCCTTTTTGTCGGGGGCGCTACATTCGTTCATAATTGTAGGTGGATCTGCAGTAGGTATTCCAGCCCACCGATCGTAGGTCCCTCTTCGCCTTCCGTCAACTATTTTGTTGAGCCCCATTCCTCTCTGGGCCCTACGTGGCTCAGGCCACTTGTCTTTGTAGTTTTATTTTGCTGTTGTGTAAGGTATAGCGGGAGCCTTGTTACCGGCAAGTACTGTATTATCCCGTTGTATCTTTAGAGGCTCCGTAGATAGTGGATGTGGGTTAAAAGCTATGTATATCCATGTTTCTTTTGTTGGACAACGAATTGGTAATTTCACTAATTATTATGTATGTATGTTTTGAAAAAGGGTGATCTAAAATCAATTATATGGCTAGTTATTGGGATACCGAATAAGGAAAAGGCACCTAGGACCGCTTGACTGGGGATACCCGGTCAAGCGCCGGTCATGTCCCTCGAGTTTGGGCGTGACAGTTACTTGACTATGATGGGTCGAGGACCCGATAGTGAGGATGTTTATACTTAATATGGATCGGGCTGCATGCCGCAGTATTGATATATAGATATGGATCGAATTGCACGCTGCAACAGTGATATTTTGATATGGATCGGGCAGCACGCCACAATCGTGATATATTGATACGGATCAGGCTGCTATATTGATATTGAGCCCGAGAGCGTATTTGTTGCCACGAGATGGCTAATATTGTGCTTGGGATGTAGGAGCCCCTCTGGAGTCTGTCCACACCTCCAGTGAGTGCCGTCGACAATAAATAAATGGAGCGGGCTGCACTCTACAAAGAGTATTAGAGTGTACCATCATATGTATTGCATTGTACTCATGCATTTGTTCCTTATCTATAGCATCTTCCATAATAATTACGTGCTCTTATTTCATTGTTTGGTTGCTTCATACCGTTCTGAGCCTGAGGGGCTGATACTGTTCTGAGATACTGATATTGAGCTTGAGAGTCTGCTTTTGTACCTTGTGAGTTGGGAGTGAGCCCGAGAGGGTGATGTTGTACTTTATGAGTTGGGAGTGAGCCTGCGGGGTTGATACTGTACTGAGAGGTTGATATTGAGCCCGAGGGGTAGATTTCTGATTATTTCTTACTTGTTGAAATTATTTTCACAACTGTTGAAAGGATCATTTCCAAAAAGAGGTTTTAAACTGAGCCAAGATATTTCTAAAGATTTCACAGTTTTCATTGCTTTTCTCAATTGAAGGGTTTTTCCCTGCTTCTATACAGCAAGACGATATGTTTTATGTGATTTCTTACCTCTCAGTTGTTATTTAATTTTATTACTCACTGTATTGGAATACTCACTTTACTCCCTGCACCTCGCGTGCAACTACAGGTGTTGATCACCCGGTAGCGTGATATTAGCTGATCGAAGGTATTACTATTGTAGCTGAGCAAGGTGATCGCTAGCGTTCGCGACACCGAACATTGTCTTTAGAATACAGTGACTTGTAGTTGTGTTTAGGTTTTCTTTAGATGCTCGTGACTTGTGACACCCCGGTCGGGTTATGTTGGGCTGTAAACACTAGTTATTATTGTCGTTAAGCTGTATTTATCTATTCATTTATGTTTAATAATTGTTAAAGAGACGATTTGGGTTAGTTGGTTGGCCTTGTCTTCACGAGAGGCGCCATCACGACCGAGTTAGGAAATTAGGTCTTGACATAATCTATATAAGTAAATAAATACCGTAAATATTGTTCATATGGTTGCGCGAGGCCATCCTTTATAAGTAGGATTCAAAAATTTTCTAATATAATGCACAAAGTGAGGGTTAGAAGAACAAATAGAGGTTAAGCATATAATAGTAACCATTTGTGATGACCTGACCCGTCGTCTCATGAGTTATCGCTCCGATTTCCCCATTTTCAGCTTCCTTATGCTTCATTATCCATATCTTGTGTAATGGAGTTGATTTGAAGTTGTTTTAACAAGAAATGAGACACTTAGTCTCTTTTAAGAAGCCTTAAGTTGGAAAAGTCAACCGGATGTTGACTTATGAGTTAGAGGGGTCATATATGAATTATGGTGGTTCGGTTAGCTCCGGGAGATGATTTGTGACTTAGGAGTGTGATCGGAAGAGGTTTTGGAGATCCAGTGTAGAATTAGGCTTGAACTGGCAAAGTTAGTATTTTGGCGAATTCCGGTTGATAGGCGAGATTTTGATAGAGGGGTCAGAATGGAATTCAAAGAGTTGCAGTAGCTCAGTTATGTCATTTGGGATGTGCTGCAATGTTTTAGATCATTTGGACGAGGTTTGGTAGACTTTTTGATCGAAACTGTATTTTTAGAGTTTTTGAAATTTTTAAGGTTGAATCCGACGAAAATTTGTGTTTTGATGTTATTTTTAGCGTTCCAAAGATCGGAACAAGTTTGAATGATGTTTTAGGATTGGTTTGCATGTTTGGTTGAGGTCCCGGGGGTCCTCGGGTAAGAAACATGACAATTAATCGCGATCGCGGAGAAGAAATATTATGCTGCGTTGATCCCGCTTCGGAAGCTTATATCTCACATTATATAAGGTATTTGGAGATTATTAAAAAATAAAACTTGTAGCCCTTTTTGTCTAGTTTTCAGAAATGCAAATTAATTGGAAGTTGAAGTTGTGTACAAAACGTTATGGTGGTTAAACTATTGGCTACCCGTGAAGGTCTCTAATTTACAGGGATGAATTTGAAAGCTTATATCTCCCAATATATAATGCGTCAGGGAATAAGAAACATATGAATTTATAGCCCTATGTGTCTAGTTTTCAGAACATCAAACCATTTGTAATTTGGAGTTGTGTGCAAAAACTTATGACCATTATACTTGAGGCTATCCGGAAGAGCTGCGAATTGTTCATCGCGATCGCGAAGAGTAAATTTTGGGCTGGAAAAATTGTTCTCTGCGATCGCGAAGAATTTTCCTTCGCGAAGAGTAAATACCTGGAAAGAATGTTTTAAAACACGTCAGTCACAATTTTGGGGCTCATTTACTCCATTGTTGATATTTTTTAGAGCTTTTTGAAGGAAATTGAAGAGGGATTTAAAGAGAATCGATTGGAGGTAAGATTTTTGAACTTAAACACGATTATATTGGGAAATTGGTCTAGAAATCCATGGAAATCAAGCCTAAAATTTATGAACTAGGGTTTGAGTTTTTTAGATTTCAAATTGGGATTTGATGGGTCATTTGAGCTCGGATTTGAGAGTTCTTAGAATGTATGAACTCGTGAGAAGATTAGGAATGTATTAATGTTAAATTTTCCGATTTTCGAGAAGTGGGCCAGGGGCACGGGTTTTTCTAATTCGAGATTTTTTATATTTTTTTTATTGTTTTTGATTAGATATTGTTGCCTTAACGTATTGTGATGTATTCAATGTGATTTTGGTTAGATTCGACGCGCGTGGAGGCTGATTTGAGGGGCAAGGGTGTCGCGAGCTAGAGATTTCACTGGTTTGAGGTGAGTAATGATTGTAAATGATCTCCTAAGGGTTTAAAGCCCCGGGTTGCACATCGTAGTGCTATATTAACGTGACTTGCACGCCTGATAGTGGGCGTGGGGTAGAACACCGCAGGGGATTGTGACTTGGTTCGTCCCGATTGATGAATTTACTGCGTATTTGACTGGAATTTATTTGCTATCACTGCAGTTTGGGCTGATTGCCACATTTGGGCTTCTTGCTAACTATTTCAATCCTTCGGGGATTATTTTCATCGTTTCCTCAATGTTTTGACTTATTACTATAACTAAGTGATACTGTTTCTCCACTATTTTACAACTCAGCCACTTTTACTCTGGGCTGAGGACTACAATTTTACTAATCTCCGCGGGGCTTATGATGATATTCTAATTGAGTGTGGCCGAGGACCAGATGTGAGGACACACTGAGTGATGTGAGGTCGAGGGCCTAGATATGAGGATTATATATGGATCAGGCTGCACACCACAGCAATACTTATATGGATTGGGCTGCACGCCGCAACAATATATTATATGGATCAGGCTGCATGCCGCAACAGTATTTATATATTGGATCGGATTGCACGCCACAGTGATATAGTGCTTGGGCTGTAGGAGCCCCTCCGGAGTCTGCACCCCCATAGTGGGCGCGGGTACCCATATGGATCGGGCTGCAAGCCGCTGTGAGCTATGGATCGGGCGACACACCGCAGCAATATGTGGATTGGGTTGCACGCCGCAACCACTACTATGTGATACTGTTCTTAGAATGATCTGAAAAAGAGAACCCGAGGAGCTGGTTCAGTTTGAGATATTGCTTCAGGGGCAAATTTTCCGTGCGTATCAGCAATAACTGTTTTGAAATCATTTTCAAAATTATTGAAAAGATCATTTTAAAAAGAGATTTGAACTGAGCCAAGGTATTTCTAAAGATTTAACAGATTTTGCTGTTTTCTCAGAAAATTGTACTCGACTTCTATATGGCATGTTGGTTGGTTTACGTGATTTCTTGCTACTCAGTTATTATTTACCTTTATTAGTAACTGAGTTGGAGTACTCACTTTACTCCCTGCACCTCGCGTGCAGTTGCATGTATTTATTCACCCGGTAGCGGGTATTAGCTGCATAGAGGCAGAGTTGTAGAGGTTTTAACGAGGTGACTGCCAGCATTCGCAGCACCACTATCTTTCTATGTTATTCATTATTCTTTGTTCAATGTATTTCTAGACTGTAAAGTGGAGATTTCATTCTTATAGATGCTAGTGACTTGTGACACCCCGATTAGGGTGGTGTTGGGCTGTAAATCTGTTAATTAATATTATTAAGTCATATCTTGTCGTTCATTTGTGTTTAACTATTTTGAAGGAGTCGAGTTGGGTTAATTGGCTGGTCTTGTCTTCATGAGAGGCGCCATCACGACCGGTGCGGGGTTTGGGTCGTGACAAGTTGGTATCAGAACCTGGGTTACTAGGTCTCACATGTCATGCGCAGGTTTAGTAGAGTCTCGCGGATCGGTAAGGAGACATATGTATTTATCCTCGAGAGGCTGTAGAACCTTTAGGAAAAGTTAATATTCTTGGAATTCTTATCGTGCGTCCTTGATTCAGCTTGAAAAGAAACTCTTGAAATTCCTTCCACGTGTATGCACACATGAGCGCTCAGTATCAAATGATGTCTTGTTATTCCCCAATCGAGGGGTAAGGTGTAATCCCTGTGATCATATATTGGGCCAGTCTTAAGGACTTAAGGTTGGATCTTTGCCTATAGCTTGAGCACCGAGGTGCTGATTGTGTGAGTAAGCGATTTGAAATTATATGTTTGGTATTGTCCCTATTAGCCGTAATGGCGGTTGGATATCCATGTGATGAGTATGTTAGTACTGCGAGATGTATCTATATGACTTGGTAGTGACAAAGAAGTCTGCTGGATAATAGGTGAACTTTTAGGTGTTCGACTCCTATGCTTATTTGATGTGTAGCCCCGATTTATGAGCGCGTGGAGTATATTTTTGTGTCTCCTATTTAGGGAGTGAAGTGCATTACATGTGGCAGTAGGAGTTCAGACCAAGGAAGATTAAATGACTGTGCAAGGTGTACGACGGTGGAAGGTATTTAGAAATGCTAAATTGAGGCGAAGCAGGTGGGTTATCTGCTGCAGATTGTTCTTAAGTGGTATGATCCTTATGTGTATGTTAGAAGATCTTGTGTGTAATTGAAGGGTACGTGTTGAAATCTGAAAATTTGTGTCACTTAAGGGAGTTGACTCAACTGATATAGAGATGAATGCAAGATTTGTAGAGGATTACAGTACTAGATGATCTGTGTTTAATCTCACTATGGTATTGTGGCATCATTAGAGTAAAAATATTATGTGTTATTGAGTGTGTCCTGATATATGGATTTGAGCCAAGTTGGGGAGGTTGCTGTTGATTAGTTGATTGCATGGTTAGGTGCTATGTTGGTTCAAGTTTGAGGCGTGTGAGTGAATTATCTATGACTTGCGGAAATTAAGATAAGGAATATCTCGTGTAAAGGAAAACGTTGGCAAAGCGTATATTAAGCTTCATAGGTATGAGAATCACGAGATATCTTGAGTTATTGTTGGCAAGAGTGGCCGGTACATAGTACAGGAAGTTGCTATGTGGTATTGGGATGAGGATTTCATTATGCAGTGTCGGAGTGCCAATTAGGCATGGATGGTTCTGTTCGTTGGGTTTGGTAAATTGCAAGTTGAAGATAAATCAAAAGGAAATTTAGATAGATAGAGTAGCTTGATAGTAGACCGGATCAGTATAGTAAGGATATGATTAACGCTTTATGTATGTTCGAGGCAATGAGTTCTTACAATTATTTTATAGCAATTCTCTTGGGTTTGATGGTTGCTTGGCTTGGTCGAGTTAGAAGGATTCAGTCCAGGCCAACCTGATTTATGCAAAAGGAATTTGGAGAGTCCCTGATGATCTCTACTATGGTTTGGATATGTATATTTTTTATACGCATGCGGAGCATGGATGTATAATGAATTTTCTTTTAGATGGGATCAATGGAAAGTTCTTGACTAGTTGAGTATGTATATATCTGTCGCTCGGAAGGGAGATGAAGTTCTCATGTTATACTAAGATGGTATGATATGTATGATATGTAGTGGAGGATCGAGATTAGCGTGTGTAAGGTTCAGTTCAGTTCAGGAAGGGAGTTTATAAAACTCTTAGACATGGGGTAGACTCAAATAATTAAGAAAATGATATTGCTAATTGGAAATGATTTGACGAGATTATATGTTTCAGGAAAAGGGCAATGTGATTAAGCTAATAGAACTTGGTAGTAGTGCGCCACTTTCAAGATAGATCGACTGCTGATATTCGATTTTGCTTGGTGGAATAGTAGAATTTTAGAGTATCTCTCATGATGTGACTTGGTACTAGAGGTGAGTTATAAAAGAAAGTAGCGGAATTGGGATAATATAAGGTAATTTGTGTATTTTATGGACTTGGAGACGGGAGTTCTCATATACATGTTAGCTTGCGATTGTGGATAGGAAAATGTGGGTAAGTTAGTCAGATAATAGTATGTGCTATGATCCGGTCAGTGTGGAACTTCGAAGGATTATTTATCTGTTGTGTGTAACTGGAGTTGATGTGTGGTCAATTGGTAGACCTATATGGATATGTGTTCGACATCGTGACGGTTTTGTTGACTTCTAGTTGTTGTTGGCGAAAGATGTGTTTATTCGGTTGTTTTGAACTATAAGTAATTGGGGGATCTATGAGTTACCTTCCTGTGTTGTGAGATGTTACGATTTGTTTGTTACAAGCACTTATGGTGCGGTTCTATCAGGGTTTCACAGTGGAAGTTGAGCGGAAAGAATAATTGGGTTTTGCTCGGTGAATGGCGTATCGATTATGTCCTATCGTGTTTGCATGGTTTATGTTACTTGTTTCATCGTAGGTGTAAAGATTTGCGTTGGTTCCAAACATCAAATTGTGTGTGTTTGTCAAGTTTGAGCATAGTCACTTGAGGTGTCTCATGTTGAGCATTGTTTGTATAGGATCGTGCATTGCAGCGAAGCTATGTGGAGATATAACCTTGCGGATTAGATTTGTGTGTTCTATTCTATGGCATGAGATGGGTTCTCAGCCTTGCGTTGTGGTGGTACAAGAGAGCTTTAGGTACAACTCGTTCATTTGAGTCATTTTTATGAATTGAGTATGTTCGGACTGTTGGTTATTGGTGCGTGTATTGTTCGAGTTATGGATTAGTCATGTATTAATGTGCAATATCACCAGAGTAGTGTGTTGATTAGATGAGTTCATTGGGATCTTTAATGAGTACGAGCAGATTCGATTTCAGTTTGTTGGAAGGATAATATTAAGCTCCGACTCAGAAATTTGATGTAGTATTTTCCAAAGGAGAAGTGGTTCCATGAATAGTTGATCCGGGAACTGGTAATGGCTTACTGTGTGTTTTCGTTATCAGTTGCAGTATATGGGAAAGTATTGGAAAGAAACTTTAGTTGTTATGAGGTTTTCCACCGGTATTCAGGCCTTGTGTACACCTGCCATTAATGGGGGCTATCACTGCGAGCGCTTGAGTCATGTGTTATGTCATGTAATTGCACCTGAGTTGCAGGTATGGGTTATTGTGGCTTGTTCGGCCTTATTCACAGTACAAATTTTGGATTCTGATCATATGAAACTTTCAATAAAATGGAAATGTGGCCCTATGGCTTATGGGCTAGATGGGATTGCAAAATTTCAGTTACAATGTGTTGTCGGACCTATATGAGATAGGGTGATGTGGGATCACCCCCAAGTATATGCAAGGTAGGGTATTACCGCGATGGGTTGGCTTTTAAAACAACTCTGAGTACGCTCGAGGATGAGCGTTTGTTTAAGTTGCGGAGGATTTGATGACCCGACCCGTCATCTCATGAGTTACCACTTCGATTTCCCCATTTTCCACTTTCTTATGCTTCATTATCCATATCTTATGTAATCGAGTTGATTTGAAGTGGTTTTAATAAGAAATGAGACACTTAGTCTCTATTAATAAGCGTTAAGTTGGAAAAGTCAACTAACGTTGACTTATGAGTTAGAAGGATCACATGTGAATTCAGATGGTTCGGTTAGCTCCGAGAGATTATTTGTGACTTAGGAGTGTGATCGGAAGTGGTTTTGGAGGTCTGGTATAGAATTAATCTTGAATTGGCAACGTTAGTATTTTGACGAATTACAGTTGATAGGCGAGATTTTGATATAGGGGTCGGAATGGAATTCTAAGAGTTACAGTAGCTCCGTTATGTCATTTGGGATGTGCGTGCAAAGTTTCAGATCATTCGGATGAGGTTTGGTAGACTTTTCAATCGAAAATGTGATAAACGTGCCAATGAATCGCTATCGCGGAAAGCCTTTCGCGATCGCGGAGAAGAAATATTCTGTTGCGTTGATCCCACTTCGGAAGCTTATATCTCACAATATATAAGGAATTTATAGATGATCCAAAAATTAAAATTGTAGCCCTTTGTGTCTTGTTTTCAAAAATGTAAATTAATTGGAATTTGAAGTTGTGTACAAAAACGTATTGTGGTTACACTATAGGCTGCCCGGAAAGGTCTCTAATACACAGGGATGACTTTGAAAGCTTATATTTAAAACCATATGAAATGAGCAACATATGAAATTATATCCCTATGTTTCTAGTTTTCATAACATCAAACCATTTGTAATTTGGAGTTGTGTGCACAACATTATGACCATTATACTGGAGGCTATCCAGAAGGGCTGGGAAATGTTCATCGCGATCACGAAGCATTGACCGCGATCGCGAAGAGTAAATTTTTGGCTGGAAAAATTGTTCCCCATGATTGCGAAGAATTTTATACGATCGCGAAGAGTAAATACCTAGGCAGAATGCTTTAAAACACGTTAATCGTGATTTTGGGGCTCATTTACTCCATTGTTGATATTTTTAAGAGATATTTGAAGGAAATTGAAGTGGGATTCAAGGAGAATCGATTGGAGGTAAGATTTTTGAAATTAAAACACTATTATATTGTGAAATTGGTCTAGAAATTCATGGAAATTAAGCCTAAAATTTATGAACTAGGTCTTGAGTTTTTTATATTTCAAATTGAGATTTAATGGGTCATTTGAGCTCATATTTGAGAGTTCTTAGTGTGTATGAACTCATCCGAAGATGAACAATCCATTAATGTTAAATTTTCTGATTTTTGAGAAGTGGGCCCGGGCTCAGGTTTTGCTAATTTGTAGATTATTGATATTTTTTTATTGTTTTTGATTGGGTATTGTTCCCTTAGGGTATTGTGATGTATTCACTCTTATTTTGGTTAGATTTGACGCTCATGGAGGGCGATTTGAAGGGCAAGGGCATCGCGAGCTAGAGATTTCACCGGTTCGAGGTGAGTAATGATTGAAAATGATATCTTGAGGGTTTGAAACCCCGTATTGCACATCGTAGTGCTATTTTGAGGTGACTTGCACGCCGGATATTGGGCGTGGGATAGAGAACCACTGGGCATTGTGACTTGGTTCGTCACGATTGATGAATTTACTGCGTATTTGAGTGGAATTTATTTGTTATCATTGCTATTTGGGCTGATTGTCACATTTGGACTTCGTGCCAACTATTTGAATCCTTCGGGGATTATTTTCACTGTTTCCTCGCTGTTTTGACTAATTACTTGTACTCAGTCATACTGTTTCTCCACTATTTTATAGCTCATCCACTTTTACTCAGATTTGAGTCTGAAAGTATATTTTAAATGATAATTTGCTCTGAGGACTACTATTTTACTAATTCCCGAGGGGCTTGTGATGATATTCTGACTGAGTGTGGCCGAGGGCCAGATGTGAGGGTACACTGAGTGATCTGAGGTCGAAGGCCTAGATGTGAGGGTTATATATGGATCGGGCTGCACACCGCAGGGATAATTATATGGATCGAGCTGCATGCTGCAGCAATATATTATATGGATCGAGCTTCACGTCACAGCAGTATATATATATATATATTGGATCGGACTGCACGCCGAAGTGATATAGTGCTTGGGCGGTAGGAGCCCCTTCGGAGTCTGTGCCCCCACAGTGAACGCGGGTACCCATATGGATCGGGCTACACACTACAACGAGCTATGGATCGGGCTACACGATGCAGCGATATGTGGATCGAGCAGCACGCCGCAGCGGCTAAAATGTGATACTATTTTTAGAGTAATCTGATAGAGAGAGCCCGAGGGGCTGAGAGTGTTGTTGAGAGTGAGCCCAAGGGGCTGGTTCAATTTGCGATTTTGCCCGCGGGGCGAACTTTTATGTGCTCATCATGTGTACTTATTTGCCTCTTTACCTGTTATACTGTGGTATTTGTGCGTGAGGGGCGGATTTTCCGTACTTATCAGCACTAACTGTTTTGAAATCATTTTCATAATTATTGAAAAGATCATTTTCAAAAGAGATTTGAACTGAGCCAAGGTACTTCTAAAGATTTCACAGATTTTACTGTTTTCTCGGAAAATTGCACCTGGCTTTTATATGGCATGTTTGTTACTTTACGTGATTTCTTTCTGCTCAGTTATTATTTATCTTTATTACTCACTGAGTTGGAGTACTCACTTTGTTAGAACATATTTTGATGATGCAAATTAATGATGCATGTGAAGGAGTTCAAGTAAGCAAAAAGGAATTATTAACATTGCCATAACGAATAAGGAAGGATATTAAAGTTGTCCCAAATATCATTATGCACAAGGAAGGAATCAACTCTACTAGATTAACTTCATGATACTGGGAAATCAAAGCTGCAGCAATGGGATGAATATTCAACACAATCTGTGATTAACGAGACAAATCCAATCACCGGAGATCAATCAAATCGAGAAGATCCGGACAACAGTCAAGAATGGAAGGATCGCAAGCGTCAAAGAAGAATTCTGTCAAACTCATCGATTGCCAAAGGAAAGAATCTGACGAGAAGCAATGGCTAGTACCTTATTCTTGGAAAGAATCAACTCTTTCCAAGGATCAAAACCCTTGGGTTGACAAGTATTCACCAACTATCTTTATATAAATTCATAGTGCAACTCCACCCTTAGTATACTTTGATCGAACCAAATTCACTCTCTCAATTTACTACAAACAAGCATAGTAGCCTAGATAGATCTGATATGTAACAAATCAGGAATAGAAAGAGAGCATACAACTGGTGAGGCAATGTATCAAACGAGTGCTAAAAGAACTGAGAGACGAATACCAATTCTGTACTCGAAAGAAAACTCATTTGCTTGAAGAGAAATCCCTTGCAACCCAAGGGGACTGGATTAGGATGCACAATGAATCCGAACCGGTATAAAATTCCTGGTGTCCTTAATTTCTGCATTTACTTTTGCTTATTATTTCGAATATTTCTATCTACAGGAATTACTGTTTAAGTCAACTAATAAAGTTTTATGTCAACTTGTTACGATTTATCTAAATTATATACAATTCAACCCCCCTCTTGTACTTTCAATTGGTATTAGAGCAAGGTACACACTTTCGCTTTTTTCTTAACAGCTTGTGAGAAAAAGAGCATTGCAAATGAAGTTATAGTTGGAGCTCTATTTCAGGAAGGAACCTCTCAGGTGAGACCACCCTACTTCAACGGACAACACTTCTCCCACTGGAAAATCCGTATGGAAATCTTCACCAAAGCATACAATGTCAAAGTATGGAGAGTTATGAAAAAGGGAACTACCCATTGCCTGCCATCATACCACCGCTTACTGACCCTGATGATATAGACTCATACTCAAAGGAACAATTGGAAGTTGTTCAAATAAAACACAAGGCAAAAAATCTGCTTCATAATGAAATATGTGGTGAAGAAGATGAAAAGATTTCGAGTTATGATACTGCTAAAGAAATGTGGGATAAACTCTAAGTCACCTATGAAGGTACCAACAAGGTGAAGGAAACTAACATAAATATGCTTGTTCACGAATATGAATTATTCTCAATGAAGGAAGGAGAATCCATTGAAGAAATGTTTACCCGGTTCAGTAAAATAATCAGCTACTTAAAAGCTTTTGGCAAACCATACTCCAGTGGCGATCAAGTTAGGAAAATTGTCAGAAGTCTACCAACCACCTAACAGACTAAAGTCTTCACCTTGGAATCTCAATATATTAATAATTTATCATATGATGAACTGCGAGGAGAGCTCATTGATTTCGAAAGAACACATCTGAAGAAGACAAATCAAGAGGAGAAGAAGAAAATTGTTACATTCAAAGCTACTACTGAATCTGTTGAAAATGAAATTGTTGTTCCTAAAAATCTACAAGAGGATATCGCTATGATATCTAGAAACATGGATAGATTAATGAGAAGATACATAAATACAAAGAAAGGAATATTTCCACCAAGAAGATCTAGACAATACAATGAACAAAATAAGAACGATGGAAAATGCTATGAATGTGGAAAGGTTGGAACATCCAAGCAGAGTGTCCAGAACTAAAGAAAAAAATCTCCAGAGGATTCAACAAAAATAGATCATTTGGAAGTTGGAGTGATGAGGATGACTCAGACCACGAAGAAATAGCAAATATCTGCTTCATGACAATTCTTGAAAATGAGATCAACAAAACATCAAGATGCTGGACAAATGAAGATGATTCAGACAATGAGAGCTGCTTTATGGCAAAAGGAGAAACTAGCGAGGTAAGAACTTATGACTTTGAAATATGCAATGAATTACAAGACATTCTTGACTCGACCCTAAAGGAGTCTCAGAAAATGATGAATGAACTCAAGAGACTTACCAGGAAAGTCAAAGACTTGAAACTCAAACATGAAGTATGTGAAATTGAAAAGGATGTACTTCAAGAAGAGTTTGAGGAATTGCAAATGCAGTTTATTAGGTTTCACAAATCCACCAGTCACAGCTATGTTAGGTCAAACCAGACGACTTACAAGTCAACTCGTAAAGAACCAATCAGAACTAGATCGACTAGTCGATTGAACCAGTCAACTTACAAGTCAACTGGAAAGGAATCAGCAACTCCTACGGTTGCTAATTACAACTCGTATGAAAGACCTGAAGACAGGTCCGGTATTAAATGTCATAATTGTAACAAAAATGGGCATAAATATTCTGGTTGTCACTTTCGTAAATCTAAATGTTCGTACGGGTTTGGAAACCTAAGAATTCCAAACCTAGTAACAATAACTCACCAGGACCCAAGCAAGCTTGGGTACTTAAAACAAAGAAATATTTTTGTATTGCAGGAACACCATAGAATAAAGCGCAAAGGAAAATTGTATCTAGATAGTGCATGTTCCAATCACATGACATGTGACAAAAGCCTGTTTAAAGAAGTTAAAAAGATTGATGTATGAAGCGTCAAATTCGGAGATGATTCACGAGGAAAAATAGTTGGCACCGAAACCATTCCTTTCAACAACAGCTGTGATATCATTGAAGTATATCTAGTTGATGGATTAAATTATTATCTTCTCAGTATAAGTCAACTCTACGACTCAGGATATGAGGTAAAATTTAAAAGAACTGGATGCGCCATCGAAGACGAATTAGGTAAAATAATTCTTCCTGGAAAAAGGTACGAAAATGTTTATATACTTGATGACTTCAAATATATAGATGGTCACATATGCCTAATTTCTATGTCGGATGATCCCTGGTTGTGGCATAGACGTGTTGGTCATGCTAAAATGCATCTAATTGAGAAGTTATCCAAACATGATTTAGTCATTGAGTTACCCAAATTGAATTTTTCTAGGACTCACATTTGTAATGCATGTCAGATGGGTAAGCAAACTAGAACCTCTTTAAAAAATAAAGACATAGTATCTACCTCAAAACCCCTGCAGTTACTTCATATGGATTTATTTGGACCAACTAGAATTGCTAGCATATGAGGTAAGAAATATGCCTTTGTTATTGTTGATGACTTTTCACGCTTCACTTGCGTAATTTTTCTCTCTCACAAAGATGAAGCCTTAAAAAATTTTGAAGTCTTCTGCAAAAGGATTGAAAGAGAAAAAGGTTATCCTATCTCTATAATCCAAAGTGATCACGGAGGCGAATTTGAAATCAAGGCATTTGAAGATTTCTGTAATGATCAAGGATACACTCACAGTTTCTCTGCTCCTCGCTCACCTCAACAAAATGGAGTTGTGGAAAGAAAAAATAGAACACTTCAAGGCATGGCAAGAACCATGTTGTTAGAACACTCTCTGCCAAATCATTTTTGGGCTGAAAGTGTGAGTACTACATGCCACATTCTTAATCGATGTCTCATAAGGCCTATTCTGAAAAAGACTTCGTATGAACTTTGGAAAGGTAAGAGTCCTAACATCAGTTACTTTCATCCATTTGGAAGTAAATGTCTCATTCATAATAATGGTATGGACAATCTTTGAAAATTTGATCCACGAAGTGATGAAGATATTTTTCTTGGTTATTGTTTAAATAGAAGATCATTTAGAGTTTTTAATAAAATTTGTGCGTTGAAGAATTAGTTCATGTCATTTTCGATGAAAATAATCCCTTGATCGAGAAAGGAATCAATGCAGGTGATGAAGATCACACTCAAGAAGTGCAGGACAAAGGAAAATCACAGGAGTCAGTTAGTCATACAGATGTAGCCAAGTTGACATAACAAGTTAGCAACAACACTCCAGAAAATCATGTGGAGTCGACTACTAGCACTGTTCGACTAAAT
The DNA here is from genome assembly GCA_026770625.1 of Nicotiana glauca. Taxonomy (NCBI): domain Eukaryota; kingdom Viridiplantae; phylum Streptophyta; class Magnoliopsida; order Solanales; family Solanaceae; genus Nicotiana; species Nicotiana glauca. Next base: position 144,353 of record MU773869.1, read on the forward strand.
GAGTAGAGAAATGAAGCAGAATATCCACAAAAATATATCATAGGATATCCAAACGAAGGTATGAATACCAGAGCTGCTCTAAAAAAGAAAGCAAATATTGCTCTGATCTATCAAATGGAGCCAAAAAAGGTAGAGGAAGCGTTGAAGGACTCAAACTGGGTGAAAGACATGCAAGAAGAACTAGACCAATACATCAAAAATCAAGTATGGAAGCTGATACCCCGACCTGAAAATCTTTCCATCATCTAAACAAAATGGGTGTTCAGAAATAAATTAAACGAAGAAGGACAAGTCATAAGGAACAAAGCTAGACTAGTTGCTCAAGGCTATTCACAACAAGAAGGAGTTGACTATGGTGAAACCTTTGCTCTAATAGCCCGATTAGAGTCTATACGAATCCTGCTATCTTATGCATTATTTAAAGGATTCATATTGTTTCAAATACATGTCAAAAGCACTTTTCTAAATGGATTCATCTAAGAGGAGGTTTTTGTAAAACAACCACCGGGCTTTGAAGATTCAAAATTTCCTTATCACGTGTACAAGCTCACCAACGCCCTATACGGACTAAAACATGCTCCATGTGCTTGGTACGATATGTTAAGTACATTTCTTGTTGATCATGGTTTCACCAGAGGTAAAATAGATACTACTCTATTCATTAAACGAACAACAGGAGGTAATCTCATCATTCAAATTTATGTTGATAATATTATTTTTGGTAGCGCTAACCCTCTTATGCGCAAGGAATTTTTAAATCTCATGCAAAGTGAATTCAAAATGAGTATATGATGGGTGAACTCACATTTTTTCTTTAGCTCCAAATTCATCAATCTGAAGAGGGAACCTTAACATGTCAAACAAAATATACCCAAAGAGCTGATTCAAAAGTTTGTCATGAGCAATGCAAAATCAATTGGGACTCTTATGAGTCCGACCACGACTTTGGATAAAAATGAATAGGGTACTCCAGTTGATGAAACTAAATACAGAGGAATGATTGGATATATACTATATCTGACTGCTAGTCGACCAAATATTATGTTTAGCGTCTGTAAATGTGCAAGGTTTCCGTCGACTCCCAAAGAGTCACACCTAACTATTGTTAAAAGAATTATTCGATATCTTATTGGTACAGTATCTCATGGATTGCGGTATCCTTGCTCTAAGTCATTTAAATTTGAAGGTTTTTCAGATACAGATTTACCTTATGATAAAAAAGATAGGAAAAGCACGAGTAGCACTTGTCAATTACTGGGAAAGTCTTTAATATCCTGGAATAGTAAAAAGCAAGCATCAGTCGCCCTGTCGACTACTGAAGCTGAGTACACAGCCGTTGGTCAATGTTGTGCACAACTACTGTGGATGTCCCATCAATTGGGTGACTATGAACTCTCTTTTAAACTAATACAATTTTTTTGTGAAAATTCTAGTGCAATTTGTCTTTCTAAGAATCATGTGCATCACTCTAGAGAAAAACATATAGACATTAAACATCATTTTATTAGATATCATATTCTTAAAGGTGAAATAGAATTAGCTTTTGTTGGTACCCCTGCCCAGTTAGCTGATATTTTTACTAAACCACTATTAGAATATAGGTTCTTTTCTTTACGGGAATCTCTTCGTATTATTTGTTTTTAAAAAAAATTTAGGACCAAAGTGTAATTTTTACAAAACTTGTCATAATTGTTTTTTTTTCAGTACATTAATTCGTCGTCAGTCTTTTACCTCTCTTTTTAGCTTGTTTCCCATTAGTTTGCTACCGAAGTTGGAAAGCCAATCATCACGTCACTTCATCCAGCATCTTTTCCTTTTCTTTATTTAACTGTCAATTCCTCTCCTTTAAAGTTAGTACTTTTTCGTCTCTCTATCTCCTCCATCTCCCTCAACCTTTACCAACTCCCTTTTTCATCCCGTACAAACCCTCTTTTCTCCCATGGCAAAATCTTCCAAAAACCCCTCTGCTTCCACTAGGAAAAGTACTCGCTCAAAATCCAAACCCTCTTCCATGCCCCCTGAGCAAGTAGATTTAGGGTCCGATCGTTCCAAAGGCTATGCCTCTTTTCTTGGAGGTTATTTTGAACACTCCCAACCTCTAGGTGACAAAGCGTCCAGAAAGCGTCCATGAAGAAACCTCTTGCCTCTACTCCAAATAAATCGATGTTCGATTTCTCTGCCTCTCTAGAATCAGACCTAAATTTCCGGGACACCCCTAATAAGGATTTCTTTGTTTCTCTTAAGGACAAACCCACTGCCTATGGTAGAGTGGTAGAACTCGATTTTGTGGAGTCCCTCAACTGCAAGGTTAAGGACCTTTTCATATATCAAGGGTGGGAAAAATTCTCTCTGTTTCTCCACCTAAAGTCTATGAACCCCTCGTCCGTATGTTTTACGCTAATCTTCGCTCTAACAAAGCTGATCGGCTTGAAAGTCTTGTTCTTGGTAAATTCATTGTTCTTGATTGTAGTGTGTTTGACTCTCTATTTCTATGTCATTGCTCTGCTTTCCCAACGGTTTTTAAAAATGTCTGGCCTGAGGATTTTGAAATCACCTTTGATCAGGCCAGACAATGCATTGCAGAAAATCCCTCTGAGAACCTTCCAATTAAGTTAGGGCCTAGTGATGTTAGTTTTGAAACTAGGGTTCTTGCTTACATTGTTTCCACCACTCTCCTTCCCAGGACTGGTTCTTTCTCAACCCTCTCTCAATGGGACACCTTCTTTATTTAGTGTCTTATCTCCAACCTCAAAATCAAGTTGTCCTCTTGGGTTATCAATTTTATGATTGAGAGTCCAAAAGATCCAACCAGTCTTACTTATGCTATGGTCGTTACACACATCTTAGAAGCTCATCAAATTCACCCTTCAGATTACCCCTCTATTCTTATGGACAAATGCTACAACTCTAGAGCCTTCTCGAGTATGGGGTATATGAGTATTGATGGTGTCTGGGTCAAAAAGGGTGAAAGTGATGTCAAGCCAACTCCTGTGGAAACCAAACCCTCTTCTGGTGTACCTTCTTTTCCCATTCATGCAAACCTAAATGAAAAGTTCAGCTCCATTAACTCTAAACTTCTAGACATCAAGACTCTCTTGTCAACCACTCAGTCAACTGTGGATGCTATTCATGGTATTTCTAAGGAAACAGGGTCGTTTGTGTCAAAAATTAGGGTGGCTGTGCAAAGGGTAAGAGTGAATGCGGTTAAAGCGTTCAAGGAGGTGCATAACATGTTGGATGGGATGAGCGTTGCTGCCAACACCAGCTTTGACCAGATGAAGGAAGCAATCTACAACATCCTCACTTACTTTTTGAGACGATGAGATGGATGTGTTCTACAGACAATTTTTTTGTTGTTTTAAAAACTTGTTTTGGTTGTGGTTGGGCTATGCCTGTGGATGTTGTTTTTCTGTGGATATTTTTTTTACTACTCCCTCTTTTGCTGATGTCAAAAAGGGGGAGAATATATTAACTCTCTTTGTGCAGACATATCTTCTCTCCACAGGTTATTAAGTCGACTATGCTACATGCATGGATATTATGCACATTCGTTAGTATCTCTTATTCATTGAACTAGTCAACTTAGCTATGCTGCCCATGCATAGTCAATACTATACATGTACAAGTCGACTGCATATGTTGAGGGGGAGCTCAGGATCAGTTGACTACTCATATTGAGGGGGAGCAACGTCGGTCAGTCACAAACAAGGCAGTCAACTGGTGTCCGGATTAGTTGACTACACACATTGAGGGGGAGCCAAAATGGCCAGTCCAAAATAAGGAAGTCAACTATTGTTTATCCATTACATATATGCATATTATTTTGCCATCATCAAAAAGGGGAAGACTGTTCGAACATATTTTAATGATGCATGTGCGGGAGTTCAAGGAAGCAAAAAGGAATTACTGACATTGCCATAAAGAACAAGGAATGATATTGAAGTTGTCCCAAATATCATGATGCACAAGGAAGAAATCAACTCTACAAGATTAACTCCATGATTCTGGGAAATCAAAGTTGCAACAATGGAATAAAGACTCAACGCAATCCGTGACTGACGAGCTAAATCCAATCACCGGAGATCAATCAAATCGAGAAGATCCGGATAGCAGTGAAGAATGGAAGGATCACAAGAATCAAGGAAGAATTATATCAAACTCATCGATTGCCAAAGGAAAGAATCCGATGATAAGAAACGGCTAGTACCTTATTTTTGGAAAGAATCAACTCTTTCCAAGGATCAAAACCCTTGGGTTGACAAGCCTTCACCAATCATCCTTGTATAAATTCATAGTGCAACTCCACCCTTACTATACTTTGATCGAACCAAAATTACTCTCTTCAATTTACTACAAGCAAGCATAGTAGCCTAGATAGATCTACTGTGTAACAAGTCAGGAATAGAAAGAGAGCATACAACTGGTGAGGCATTGTATCAAACGAGTGCTAAAAGAACTGAGAGACAAATACCAAATCTGTACTCGAAAGAAATCTCATTTGCTTGAAGAGAAATACCTTGCAACCCAAGGGGACATGATTAGGACTCACACTAAATCCGAACCAGTATAAAATTCCCGGTGTCCTCAATTTTTGCATTTACTTTTGCTTATTATTTCGAATCTTTCTATCTGCAGGAATTACTGTTTAAGTCGACTACTAAAGTTTTAAGTCAAATTGTTGTGATTTATTTAAATTACACACAATTCACCCACCCTTGTACTTTCACACTTTACTCCGTGCACCTCGCATGCAGTTGTAGGTATTTGTTCACCCCGTAGCGGGTATTGGCTGCGTGAAGGCAGAATTATAGAGGTTTTAGCGAGATGACTGCCATTGTTGTCAGTACCATTGTCTTTCTATGTTATTCATTATTCTTGTTCAATGTATTTCTGGACTGTAAAGTGGAGATATAATTCTTATAGATGCTCGTGACTTGTGACAGCTTGATTACGGTTGTGTTAGGTTGTAAATCTGTTAATTAATGTGAGCACGTGATTTTTACCCCAAGTAAAGAATTCCAAAAAATTAAAATAAATAAAAGGGAATTAATTAGGAAAAGCATCAAAAATGGTAGAACAAATAATAAGAAAATTAAATAAAAAATTTATAATATTTATTAGGATGAAATAATTAATAAAATTCTCCAGAAAATATTAAAATAAATATAAAATAGAAAATA